>MU698587.1:0-43904 GCA_026770625.1 Nicotiana glauca | reverse complement strand
TAGAACAATATTGACTACATCACTATAAAAACTGCCAAGTTATACAAAGTGGCCGAAATTTTCATAACAATAGTATATAGAATGACCTGAGTACAATTAGTAAAAAAAAAAGAAACTAAATCAAATTTATAACTTCAAACTCTTCATATATATTCATGCTTCATGTTTCAGCTTACAACATTTGCGAGGTTATAGCCATGTTCCTGGTATAGAAAGCAAAAGAAGAGGAAACAGGAGTGATCAGCACAACAGTAGTATACAACAACAGCAACAACCAGCAACAGATAGTGAACCCAGTAGAATAAATCCTAGGAAAACTAGTAGGAATTTCAAAGATACCAAACAGCAACACCAACACCAGAAACCCAGGTATAAAACCAGAAACTCCAACAGTAGTCACAGGCAGAAGAAGAAAGACCCCAGAAATGCAATGGAACAGTAGGTTTCTGATTTTTCAGACACTCAAAGAAAGAAGCTTGGAACTTCCAATGAAACAGTTATACCCTCATACAGACTGATTCTTAAACATTCAAAAGAATTTCTCTCTTACACTTATCAAGGAAGAACTCACAATACTGTCTCTTTTTTTAACACTGATATTTCGACCAAAAGAAGACCTCCCTTTTTCAGACTCAAAAACCAGACCCCTTATTCTGTCCAAACTTCCTCTATTTATACCACCAACCAGACCAGCCCCTTTTCTTGGGATACTTCTATAATTCAGAAAATTCTTGCCCATAATATTCTCTTACCAGCCCATTACTAAGTGTTTTGTGCCATTTTTAATTCGTTTTCCCCCCACTACCATTTGTCTAATTCATTTTTAATTCAAAGTTATGGGTAGACGTATTTAATCACTTCTTTTAACCCCATTATGTCTTGTTTCCCAATTTTTATTAAACAAGTGTCTTATTCCCCACTACCATGTGTCTTGTTCCCCACTTTTATTAAACAATTCCTTTTTATAATATTATTATTACTTAGTGGACAAAATACTCAACATAAATAATTCTTCAAGTTTTAAATTCCCGTATTACCCCTAAAATTACTGAAATTACTATTCTACCCCCATCCCTTCAATATGTAACAAAACTATCATCCATAACCAAATTCCTAATTAAACACCAAATCACTACAGCTATAACCAAATCAATCTTAACAATTGACTAATTAACACATGAAACTAATTCCCAATCAACAATATGGTCAGATTCGCATTAAAGACAAGCTTAACAGAATAATAGTTAGATTCAAATCACTAAAAATCAATCATCAATTGAACTTCAAACTAAAACCAAACCAAGATGAAGGATTCAGTGACTTAATAAGAGGCATTCAAAATGAAGCTAAAGCATGGTAGCACAATGAACACAAAAATGAAACACAAGCTATAAACTCTACATATTTTACACAACTATTAAAATAGAATCATACTAACAAAACGAAAACGATGAAGGACAGACCTGGAGAAACTTTTCGATTAAACCGAAATGAAGCAAAAATTACAACTGCACCTTCATACGACTTTAAATGAAATCAACAACATCGAACCAGAATATTTGGACGAAGATTCCAACTTCGACGTAAACAAAATCTGTCCGGCCAGCGATCGTTTTAAATAAATGACGAGCAGCGAACAACTGAAGACGACGATAATGAACAAAACAAATAACAATGACTGACGACGTTGGGTGGTTGCCGACGCTGGAGTATGGCTGGTCGTTCATGGCTGTGGATAGTCGTTTGGCTGTTGGTGGCTACTGGTCGGAGAAGATGAATGGTGGTCGTGAGATGGTTGGGGTTGTTCGTCGATGGAGATGGCAGGCTCGTTTGGACGTGGCTGGCAGAAATGGCTGGTCGTTCACGGCTGTGGAGGGTCATTTGGACGTGAGGCTGGGGACGAGGGTGGTCGTGGGGGTTGGTGGTCGACTGGCAGGGGTTCGTCTGGTTGAGGGTCAANCCCAATCCGAATTTCCTTCTATTTTTTGTTCTCTTTTCGTTTATTTGCTCCAAAATTAAACTTAAAGATCCTAAATTAAATTAATAAAACCAAAATTAACTTAAAATACTAATGAACTCCTAATAATAATTATCACACAAAATTCAACATCAATTAAAATAAAATCACATAATTTGGACATTAAATGCTGAAAAATGCAAAAATACATATTTTGTGATTTTTTTTTTGTAAAACAAACTTAATTACTTTTAATTGTAAATTAAATCCTAAATGCAAAATGCGACATATTTTTGTATTCTTTTTTATTAATTTAACAAATAAACATGCACAGACAAATGTAAATAATACAAGAAAAATAACACAAAATCCACAAAAATCACACACAACCCAAAACTATTTTATTTTGAATTTTTGGGAGTATTTCTCATATAGGGCAAAAATCATGTGCTTACACCGGGTTCTCGGACAATGCTTGTGCTTTCATTGCAGTCCTCGTCACATAGACGATGTCAAACTCCGTGAGTAAAATCTTCCACTTTGCAAGTCTCCCTGTGGGCATAGGCTTTCGAAAGATATACTTCAATGGGTCCAACCGTGAGATAAGGTAAGTAGTATATGACGACAGATAATGTTTCAACTTTTGTGCTACCCAAGTTAGGGCGCAACACGTCCTCTCCAAGTGAGTGTACTTAACCTCATAAACCATGAACTTCTTGCTAAGATAGTAGATGGCCTGTTCTTTCCTGCCAGTGATGTCATGCTGCCCCAGTACACAGCCAAATGAATTTTCCAGGACTTTTAAGTAAAGAATCAAAGGTCTCCCCGATTTTGGTGGCGCCAATACAGGTGGATTCGACAAGTATCCCTTTATCTTACCAAATGCTTCTTGACACTCGTCAGTCCACTTGACTGCGGTATCCTTCTTCAGCAACTTGAAAATGGGCTCACAAGTTGTCGCGAGCTGAGAAATAAACCTGCTGATGTAGTTCAATCTCCCTAATAGACTCATTACCTCAGTCTTGTTCCTTGGAGGTGGCAATTCTTGGATGGCTTTGATCTTTGATGGATCTAACTCAATGCCTCGTCGACTGACTATGAATCCCAACAACTTTCCGAATGGAACGCCAAACGCGCACTTGGCAGGGTTAAGCTTAAGGTTGTACCTGCGAAGTCTCTGAAAGAATTTCCTCAAATCTCCGACGTGGTCGGCCTGCTGCTTTGACTTAATGATCATATCGCCCACGTACACCTCAATTTCTTTGTGTATCATATCGTGAAACACAGTAATCATTGATTTCATGTAAGTTACCCCAGCATTCTTTAAACCAAATGGCATTACCCGGTAGTACTAAGTTCCCCACGGCGTGATGAATGTCGTCTTCTCTGTATCTTCTTAATCCATCAGAATCTGATGATATCCAGCATAACAATCCACAAAATACCTGATTTCCCGCTCTGCACAATTATCGATCAAAATGTGGATATTGGGTAATAGGAAGTTATCCTTTAGGCTTGCTTTGTTAAGATTGCGGTAATCAACGCATACCCTGATTTTTCCGTCCTTATTCGGTACTGGCACAACATTAGCCAACCATTCAGGATATCGAGTGACTCGAATAACCTTTGTATCCAGCTGCTTGGTTATTTCTTCCTTAATGTTCACACTCATGTCAGTTTTGAATTTTCTCAATTTTTGCTTGACATGCGGGAATGTGGGATTAGTGGGCAATTTGTGAACTACTAAATCAGTGCTTAAACCTGGCATGTCATCATATGACCATGCAAAAACATCTTTGTATTCAATGAGTGTTTTGATTAATTCTTCCCGAGTCTTTGGTTCGAGATGGACGCTTATTTTGGTTTCTCTGATATTATCCGCGTCCCCTAAATTGATGGCTTCTGTATCATTCAAATTGGGTTTAGGTTTTACCTCAAAATGACTTAATTCTTTACTAATCTCTTCAAAAGCCTCGTTTTCGTCAAATTTTGACTCGTAATCACAGTCTACCTCTTGAACTATTATTTCAAAATCAGATTGATTTTCTAGACTGGGCTGAGGATTCCTCATGCATGCCATGTCATTGGAACCAGCGTAAAAAGAACTGTACAGAAAAGAAAAGAAAAAGACAAAAAAAATAAAATTTATTAGGAATGAAGAAGAAAGGAAATTGCATTTCATTGGAAGATGAAAAGATAACAAGGTTTGCACACTCAAAAATAGACTGAAAATAAAATTTGGATTACAACCTGGAATAATCCATACAAACTTAAAGGAGAATCAAAGCAAACTACCAAGACTCCTTCCGAGTAGGGAGAGGAGTAGCCTTCCAATTATTAATCTTCGCTTTTGGCCCGACAAACTGTACTTCTGTGCCGCTAGAACCTTCGCCGAATTCTACCATGTTCACATTGCTGAACAACAACTCAAACCTTTCTATCAACTCCTTATCAGGATCAACCTCAGCACTGCAAATCGTTTTTACTGCTCGTTTTCTTGTACCCGACTTGAAAAATGATTTGGAGAGATGTGGGACCGGCTTTGGAAGGACCCATGCTCTCTGTTTTAGCTTCTTGGCTCTTCTTATATCTGTGGCTGTGGGTTAGAATCCCAAACCGAAGGTTCCCACATTTTCAGGGAGGGCCACTGGCTGTATGATGCCTTGTAAAGCTAATCCCAGACTCTTTCCCGGTACAAAACCATTCTTCAGCATTTCATATGCTACCATGACTGATGCAGCTGTCATCTTTGCATTTGGGATACGCTTCCCTTCTGGAACTTTCTCGACCGACATTGCGTCAGAGACCTGGTAGACCCATGGACCCTTGTTATCTTCCATTTCAATAAATGGCACAATGGCATTGCTGTATGCGCACAAATTATCTTCTCTGTGCACCACTATCTCCTGTCTGTCCCATTCAAATTTGACCATCTGATGTAGAGTTGATGGTACTGCTTTAGCGCCGTAGATCCACGGTCGACCTAATAGCAGATTGTATGACACATCTATATCCAACACTTGGAATTCCATTGTGAACTCCACTGGTCCTATCGTCAGCTCCAATATTATATCCTCGACCGAGTCTTTGCCTCCGCCGTCAAATCCTCGCACACAGATGCTGTTCTTACGAATCATCTCATTTTCTACTTTCAGCTTGCTTAGAGTGGAGAGAGGACATATGTTTGCACTTGAACCGTTATCAATCAATACCCGTATGACCATAGAGTCCTCACACTTCACTGCAAGATAAAGGGCCCTGTTGTGTTCCGTGCCCTCTACGGGCAATTCATCATCAGAGAAAGTGACCCTGTTTACTTCGAAGATTTTGCTGGCTATTTTCTCCAAGTGATTCATAGTGATATTTTCGGGAACATGCGCCTCATTTAAAATTTTCATTAATGCTTGGCAGTGCTTGTTCGAATGGATCAATAATGAAAGTAATAAAATCTGAGCTGGTGTCTTCTTCAGCTGCTCTATAATGGAGTAGTCCTGCATTTTCATCTTATTCAGGAACTCTTCTGCTTCCTCTTCAGTCACGGGTTTCTTTGCTGGAGCTAAATTATCCTTAGCTTTCCTCAAATCTGCGGGAGCAAAACATCTTCCCGACCGAGTTAACCCTTGGGCTTCGCAGACCTCCTCCTTTCCCTCCCTTCCTTTATAGATCACTGCTACCCGTCCGTAGTTCCACGGAATAGCCTTGCTGCTGATTATCGGTAACTGTGTTACCGGCCTGATAATAACTTGATCTGCGCAGGCTCCTTCCATAATTATGACAGGTTTACTGGCTGCTCCTGGCACAATCAACCTCACTCTTTCTGGTTTCGTTGCGATCTTACTTGGAGACCCCTTATCAACTACCACAGATGGCTCAACACTCCTTTCACTCGACTCGAGCACTGACTTCTCCCTTGTTGGTTGTTCAATTATTTTTATCTCACTGGACCGAATTGTCATCACGGTCTGTGATGGCTTCTTCGGCTTTCCCCCTTTGTGCACAATTTCAATCATGTTCGCCTCTAGGTGGGCTGTCATTGGATTCCTGTTAATATTGGGTTCCTCAGGAGCTTGCACTTCAATTATATTAGTATCGATGAGCTCCTGTATCGTACTTTTCAAGTGTCAGCACTTCTCTGTACCGTGGCCCGGAGTACCTGAACAATACTCACAACTGACAGAGTAATCAAGATTTTTTGAAGGTGGATTTGGAAGTTTAGATTGTAGGGGAATCAGCATGTTAAGTTGTCCGAGCCTGTAGAATAGACTGGCATATGACTCCCCCAATGGAGTAAATGTTTTCTTCTTCTGCGCCCTTTCACCCCTGAATGCTGGACTAGGTCGGAAGCTTTGACCGGGAGGGTTTCTATTCTGTGGAGCGGGAGCACGCCATTGAGCGTGGGCCGGAGGTTGGTTGTATGCTTGTGCATGGTGGACGGAAAAGTGAGGTTCAGGAGGTGGATAGTAGTGTTGCGGTGGGTTGTATGGAGTATGGGGTAAGTTTGAGGGTGGGGCTGAGGCTTGTTATAGTAAGGTGATGGGCCCCTTGGCCAAGTTCTTGACTCAATTGTTACAACGTCCTCTTTCTTCTTCCTTCCCAATATACCCCCATTGCCGTTTTGGATGGCTTGGGTGGTCGCCTTGATTGCTGAATAACTCATGATTTTGTTGGACTTAAGTCCTTCCTCTACCATGTTTCCCATTTTTACCACTTCGTCAAAGGATTTCCCTACCGCCGACACCAAGTGACCGAAATAAGTGGGCTCTAAGGCCTGCAAGAAGTAATCAACCATTTTGCTATCTTTCATCGGAGGGTCAACCCTCACAGCTTGCTCTCTCCAGTAGAAACCATATTCTCTAAAACTCTCCCCGGGCTTTTTCTCGATTTTTGTCAATGACAGACGGTCTGGGACAATTTTAAGATTATACTGAAAATGGTAGGCAAATGCTTGGGCTAGATCGTCCCAAGTGTACCACCTTCCGTGGTCTTGTCGGGTGTACCATTCTAGTGCTAAGCCGCTCAAACTCTGACTGAAGTAGGCCATTAATAATTCATCTCTTCTTCCCGCTCCTCTCATCTTACTACAAAAGCCTCTCAAATGGGCCACTGGATCACCGTGCCCGTTGTACAAATCAAACTTGGGCATTTTGAACCCTGTCGGCAACTGTACATTCGGAAATAAGCACAGGTCTTTATAGGCCACGCTCACCTGACCTCCTAATGCCCTCATGTCCTTGAAGGACTATTCTAGGCTTTTCATTTTTTCTGAACATCTCCTCCTGTTCAGGATTTCTGGCTGGTTTTTCTGCTCCTATTGGGAGGTCAGAACGTGGGTTATAAGGGTAGGTTTCGGGAGCTTTGAAGGTGGGCTCCGGTGGGTAGTACTGGTTCTCCTGATCCTGGAACATGGGCTCGCTGGAGGATTTATGGAATGCAGCTGGTGGGGATGCCACAAAGACAGGGGTGATTGGCGGAGGAGGGTAGGGAATCGGTTTTGATAGTGGAGCTTGGGGTATGTGGGAAGTAGTGCCATGGTAGTGTTGGTAAATGGGAAATCCTGGATCGGTGGCAGGGTGATCCTGAGACTGAGCTGGTGGTAGGGTAAAAGCATGATTAACAGGGTAAGCCGGTAGTGATTGTTCTTTGGTCCAAGCCTGATACATTTCGGCTATTTGTTGCTTCAATTTGTTCATTTCCTCTTTCATCTTATTGACATCCAACTCTTCTACCTCGACACTTGTGTCTACATCCGGGATAGACATGATTTCCTCTATTTCCCCTTTTGATCTGGTTTGGTAATGGTAGTGTGCCAGTATGCTTAGGTGAACTAACTGCTTGAGTTCTGGACATCAACAACAAACTGGTCAGTGATTAGAGCTTAATAGATAGGTAATCACATACTGGCATGAATGCACCTAAGCAATTAACCATTTCTACCATGTGTTTACTTGGTTGCTTGTATCATCCCGACTTTTCCTGTTTGTGATTCCTCTCCCATTTTCTTTTCCTTTATTTAATATTATTTTTGTTGTGGTCGAATCCTATGGAGATTGCCTACGTATCATGACCCCGCATGAATCAGACCGGGCGTAGTTCTGGCCGGCAAATAGTAAAACACTTTTCTTCCCGGGACTTCAAAATTTTATAGAAAACAAATTCTTTGATTACAATTGACTCAAAATTCAACAAAACTCAAAACTGATAGACTTTGATGAAAATAAAACAAACCAACATATTACAAGAAAACATAGGTTTGAAAACCAACTGACAAACAAAACAATACAGACTCGAGTAGAATCAAGAACCCATTAAGGCTCTTGGTGCCCGCGAGACATCATTCGGTCTTTCCACAGGCCTAAATGCAAGATCCCCTTGCAACCTCTCCAAATCCCTCATAGTTTGGCGGACGAAAGTCATTACTACAGCGAAAAAGGTGGTGCGAGACATGTCCTCGTATGCTCGGCACTTCATGGTAATGTAATGTGCGATGGTTCCGATCCTTTCTCTAATCCTGCCTTTTTCCTGAAGCAACCATCCTATCTGCTGATAACAGGCTTCTAACACTTGGGAGTCATGAAGGAGTTGATTTTGAAATTGACGCATTTCTTCCTCCATCCGAGCCATCAGGTCGTAGCAGTGATCCCTATCTTCTTTGAAATCTAGCTTGTCTGATCACTCATCCTCGAGAGTGACTATTTTTCCTCTTAGGATGGTGACGATCCCTTCGTAGTCCCTCTTCGTCTATTGCATAAGTTGTGCCCGCTTTTACACACCCTTTGTCCATCTTGCCTGGATTCTTGCCAGACTAGCTTCAGACTTTTCCAGGTCCTCTTGACATTCGAGGGCTTTCTTGTTTAGTTCATTTATGATTTTGTTGTCAGCTCGACTCCTTTCTGGGTTTCGGGCAACTATTTTCATTTTTCGGATCTGAGCTTTGAGGGCTTCATTCTCCTGAGCTAGTTTTTTCCTTTGTCTCTTATCTGCAGCCGCCTGGATGCTGTTGTTGAACTTGAGGCCGTGGACCTGCTTTTCCAACCCCCTATTTTGGCCCTGTATTAGTTCTCTTTGGCTAACCAATCCCAATGTTCTTGTGATGAGTCGACAAAATCTTGAAGGTGAGGTCTTCTAGCTGGCCTTTTGAACGTAATTTCCCTTCAGAACCAAGCATAGTACCCTGGTGAAACTTCTCCGTTGGATCAATCCCGTGCAATGGTGTTTGTTGCCAAGTATTGATACTCGCTCCAGATCTGGCGGACTGATGCTTTAGGAAACTGACCATCATGACCAATCTCGACTACTTGGATACTGAGATCTTCATCTTTTGGTACTATTTGACATCTCCCAAGTTGTCTCAAAACCCGATACAGTGCATACAGTTGGATGCTTCTGATTCCTATCAAGAGGAAGTGAGGCCCGGTAGCTGGCATATATACGATCTTATCCACATGCAACCATCCAAATGTCCATTCTATTTGGCTAGCGGTGACGGAACAGAGGTGTGATATCTATTCGGTGACCCCTTCTGGCAAGCTAATCCCATCAATCCTTGTATAGAATTCCTCTATGCAGGTTTTCTTTGTTGACCCATGAGTCATGAATTGAGGACGATGTCATATGTGTTCAATCATCCACATTTTCAGCACCAGGTTGCACCCCTCAAAGAAGTCTCCTCCAGCTTTGCAGGCTGTGAGAGCGCAGAAGATTTCAGCTACAATCATGGGTGCAAGGGTGCTTTTGGACTGGGAAAGTAAAGTGCTGACAACCCCGGCTATTTTTATGTCAATATTTCCGTCTTTCCTAGGGAACACCAGAAGTCCCAAGAAGATCACCATGAAAGCAAAACATTTATGTTCTTCCCATTTGTGGCGATTTTCTTTCCTACAGATTTTGTTTGTTGCGTTGTTAAATTCCCCTATGTGGCCATATCTCTGGTATATGAAGTATGGACTACAAAACCCAACTGCCAAATCTGTGTTATGGACCAACCTGCTTATCTTCAGTGAGTCTAAGAAACTGTGCACGACAACTGCTTTTGGAGAAATTAAGTACTGATGCCTCAGAGGAAATTTATGACCCCCAATATATCCAGTTATTTCTTCCAAGGTTGGGGTGAGCTCGCAATCTGCAAAACGGAATACATTGTGGGCCGGGTCCTAGAATGTCACCAACGACTTTACGATGTCTCCCCTACGATTAATTTTTAACAAACCAGTGAGACCTCCCAAGTGTAGATTAACCTTTTCTTGCCCTAATTCACCTAGATCATTCCATCATATATGCAGCTCTAAAAGGATCCGGTTCATGACTGTTATTGGCAATTCTCGGTTCGTGCTCATTCTGCACATTTATTAGGGTGACTTTAGTTAAAAGAAAATCAAGACTTGCTTTGACTCAAAAGTTTTATCACTATTTCAATTTTTTATAAAAATGTCCGGCTTTGTCAATACGGCCTTTCAGCACTTCAATGAAGAAGATCTAAAGGTTGTGTTTGCTAACCGGCCAAAAAATTTGAAAAATGACCATAGGCGGTTGTTCTTACAAAAAACGGCCTTGGCGCCCCTTTGGGGATGTTTGGCTATTTTAGAGATGAATGGCATCACCTTTACTCGTGGCAAAACTAATGACCTTATGTACCCCTAATTATATTTTTTTTTCTCTTTTTTTTGAGAAAATAGTTGAGCCCGATGGGGGTTGCTTACGTATCTCACATCTGGTGAGAATCAAACCTACGTAGTTCTGCCTATTTTGACAAAAAAAAAATGAAACCAACTATTTTTCTAAAAAACAAAACAAACATTTATATCAAAAACTTTTCTTTTTTTTTTGTTGAAATTTTGGCAGAGTTTCAGCATATTTTGGATACTGATTTTTCAAAACAAGTAATTTATTATATATATATATATATAATATTTTTTCTCATTTTTCGCTCAATTCTCTTCCATTTTTTAAAACCAGTCAACATGCAGATCCGAAGCAAATAAATGCACAAGTAGCAAGTAAGATGCATCAGGATGGTCCCTTTATTTTTGGTACACCTGTCCTAGACAGACCCAACCCCTGTATTGAGTCTCCAAAGTCAAATGCATATGATGTAAACAAGCGTTCCTACTAGGGATCCGGCATGAGGCTGAGTTATTCTAGGTTCAAAACCTGGGTATTTGTTCTGGACTTGTGTACTCAAGCGGACAACTCGAGTCGAGGAGGGGGCTACGTATCGGGAACCAAAAGGCCATCCGGCTTAATAACTTGTCCGAGCCTCTTTCTTATTTCAAGGTATGACACTAACAGAATAGGGAGTCTCGGCCAGCGAGCACATCCCCGAGGATGAGAAGAGAAAGGTTTCGTAACAATTTATATACAGTTCAGATAATATCAAAGAGGTAAAAAGCAGCATTTAGCACATTAGGCCCAAATATGTAAATAAAAATTAGATAATAAACAAAGCCAATATAACAATAATTCCAAGCTCGAATTTCTAACCCTGAACCAGTGGTTCTGGGTCAATGTCCCCAGCAGAGTCGCCAGAGCTGTCACACCTCCTTTTTCTCTATACCCCCAAAGGAGTATAATAAGGGAGTTTTTTTCCATTTAAAGGACAATCGAAACGGAATTTATTTATTAAGAGATTCAGAGTCGCCACTTGGGAGATTTATGGTGTCCCAAGTCACCGATTCAAATCCCGAATCGAGGAAAAGGATTGACTCTATATTACAGTCCGCGAACCAAAAATCCGGGTAAGGAATTCTGTTAACCCAGGAGAAGGTGTTAGGCATTCCCGGGTTCCGTGGTTCTAGCACGGTCGCTCAACTGTTATATTCAACTTAATTATCTGATTTTAATACATTTTGAACCTATGTGCCAATTTTAATTTTAATCGCTTTTATTAAATTTTAAAGAATATTGAATGTCGTTTAAAACATGTCTTTGGCTCGCGTTACATGAAATTCACCCGCAATCCGAAACACCTTTTATTCAACATTTTGAGATTTGGATTTGGGTCACATGAAATGTGCACCCGAGTTTAAGAAGGTGAATTATTAAAACATGCGCCTAAAGCAACTACCCATTTAAAACTTTGCGAGGGCCATGGAAATTTGCTAAATGGCACGCCTCGAAATCTATTAATGGACTTACTTAATTAACACTAAACAAGTTAAAGGTTCCATTTAAACTTAACTAAAGGCTTGAATGAGAAAGAATTAATTAATTTACGCAAAAGGGATTTAACCCAGCACAAACGGGTCAACAACCCAACAAGAAAGGGGCAACCCAGGTCTCATTTATACAGGACAATCTCATTTGGGCCCAAAGGTGAGCCCAAACTCGTGGATTTGCTACCCTTGAGCAAGAGCCTCCTTATTGAATCTCTTCCACACAAGAGAGTGCCTGAAATTCCGCAAGTTTGTAATATGACTCGAGTTCGAGTCTTGGATAATGTAGGTCCTTTTAAGCATTAGGAGCTTTAGGCTTTAAACAAATGATGTCAATTCCAATCATTTCTCCTAGTTACGCAATAAATAGAAGACTACCACTTGCTTAATTTCTCATTACCTAATTTAAGATATTAACTGATTGAAAATTTCAAAAGAGGAATTACATAGCCATTTCATTACCAGATTAAGGTATCCTCTCACCTACCTCAGTACACATGAGGAAAGACTAAACTGAATCATGCTTATTGACAGCTCATTCAGATGCTAACTGAAAAAAAACATAAAGAACTTGCAACTATGGAAAACCGATGAAAGCCGAGTGATTATACCAATTTCCTGGCTCTCTTTATTCGAACATGCTAAATAACTTGCTACCATTTCAACCTTTAGCACATACTAGTTTTTTTTACTACATGATATTAACATGAGCTGCTAACATCCAGCATACATATATTAATAAGTTCAAAAGCACAAAATGTAACTTGCATAATAACAAAGATGTTTAAAACATCTTAATTCCAACATGCTCAAAGTACCAATCTTAAATTGGGCTTTTACCACATTCTATCAGTAGCATATTCTCAACAGTCCAAAGTTTAACAATAGTACACATTTTTAGCCAACCATACTAAGAGTGGCTACACTATAATAAATTAACTGATCCAGCATATAAAAACCACGATAAAAACTGAAACTAAACAAAATAGATTCAGCTGCCATGTTTCAAAACTTTCACTTCTATCTTCATTATGACACATACATTCAGTAGAATTTATAGAAAATGTACATCCAGTATAATTCAAAGGGAAGTACCTATAAATGAAGAAACAAAGAAGAAGTGAGGTTCAGTAGGCCTAGTAGCAGCAATTTACAGAATCCAGGGACAACAATTCTAATCAAATAGTAACCCAGCAACCTTAAACCAACTTTGAAGACTAACTCTAAACCAGAAATTGTGTTAGACTTAGAGACTTCAGAAATCACCAAAGAAATCAATGGAACAGTGTTTTACAAGATCTCAATGTGTATCCCCTATTTTTCTCTCTATGTATGTGTATCAGTGTATATCAGTATTTTCAGGTTTCCTCTTAACTCTCAATTTTCAGACTCTCAATCAGTGGGTGTTTTTTCTCTCAATCCCTGTGTGTTCTTTCTACAAAAAATGTCTATCCAGAGTGTATTGAAAATGTGTCCCCTGTTCTATTAATGTCTTCCTAGTTATATACCCATTAATCTCTTCCCTTTCCATGTCTTTTCTGACTTTCTCTCTCTTTCCCTTTTCCTTTTCCAGGCTGTATACCCCTTCATACATGTGTTCTTTTAGCTTTTTTCATTATTACCCCCATGTTATATCTGATTTCCAACTCTTAAAAGCATTAAGCCAAGCAACCAGTCTCCTTTTCATTTTAAATTCATTCCACTATATTAGTACCCTTTAATTAAACTCAGTAGCGCACCACTAACAGTGTTGGAAACCACTACTTAGTCAGGTACCCTTATAACATTACTGAACAAACCCTAAACTAACCATTAAAGTTTCTAATTTATTTAGTTAAAGTTCTGCACCTTTACAGACTCATTTTCTGAAATGAAATCACTCGGCAATCAGAATAATAAAAATGGTAAATACAATATTAACGATTGAATTCAAAAGCTAATTAACAGACCTAAAATTAGAACATAGATACAAACAGAAACAACTAAATTGAAGAGGGAAACTAAAATTACGAGAACCATGAACAGCTAAGCGTAACCTAAATCAAAGGAATTGAGTTCTAAGTTAATTATCACCTTAATCAGAAAATGGACCCATCAAAACATGTAGACGAAAAGAAAAAGATGTAGAGGTAAGATGAGTTTAAAGATGAACATGAAATAATAAAGGGAACTCACCGATTAGACTCTGAAAAACATCACTTGCTATCTTGATTCCCACGAAACTGATACTAATCGCTTGTTCTTGTAAAGAACATATGAGCAGTATCAGTTTGTGAGGAATCAATCTTCTAATCACGGAAAATTAAAAGCCTGAACCATTGTGTGTCACGGGGTTCATGAAAAAAATCAATTTTGGACCTTTAGGGTTCGATCTTAGATTCGATATTTGAGAAGCTCTGGTAAGATTTTAAGGAAAATAATGGTGGCTTAGGGATGAGGAAGTTGTGGTGTCCATTTGCTGTTATTTTGAGCGTGTTAAGAGTAACTAGGGTTTGGGGTCCAATTTTTTGATCGAAGATTCGAAGGATTCTGGAATGATTCGAGGAAAAGGGGATGAGGATTCGGAATGAAGAGGGCGAGGGGAAGCTATGGTGTAATTTTGGGGCTGTTTGGACCATCGGAACCACCGTGAGGCGATTTCTGATTGGCAGAGTTAGGGCGATGGAAGGCGGAGGAAGGTCAGTCTCTGAGAAACGAGTAACGGACTGGGGGGGGTGTAAATAAGATAGGGATGGTCGGTTTTGGGGGCGGGGGGGTTGAAGGGTTTAGGTATATTAAAATAAAAGGATTAACGTGAGCCGTTGGATGATTGAAATCTAACGGTTGTGATCAATTCCTTAAGGCAATACAGGGTCGTTTGGTTAAATGAGGGGGGTTGGACCGGTTAAAAAATCAGGTCGGGTTAGGATACGGGTAATGATCAAGAATCTGGACCGTTCGATCAAACTAATTCTACAGTCCAGATTATGAGGTCTGAAACGGCGTCGTTTGGATGACGCTGGAGATGGACCGTATTGGGATTTGGTTTGGGCTGGACTGGGGCTAAAGGTTTTGGGCTTGAAGGCTTGACCCAATTCCGATTTTCCTCTCTTTATCAAATTCTTTTCCTCTTCTTTTTGTTTTCTAAATAATTCTAATAAAAATAAAAATACAAATCTAAATAAATCCTTATCCAAATTATCTAAAAATACAAATTAATCTCTAAATAATAATTATCACGCATAATCAAATGCCAAATTAATGGAAAAATCAAAGAGTTTAACACGAAACACTAAAAATGCAAAAATACACTATTTTTGTGAACCTTTTTATTCTTGTAAAACAACCACTTGCTTAATTAATCTTAATTGCATAATTAGATCCAAAAGGTAAATGCAACTTTTTTTTTATTTTATTTTTCCATTAATTTAAACAAAATAAACACGCACATGCAAATGCAAACAATACCTGAACATATCATGAAAATTCACAAAATTGCACACAAAAGGAAAAATTATTTTATTTTGAATTCTTTGGGAGTAATTCGTGTGAGGCCAAAATCACCTGCTCACAGTAAGTAGCTCCTGCATTATTTTAGCTCGAAGGGCATTACATTATAACAATATGTTCCATATTTGGTGATAAACTATGTCTTTTCCTCGTCTTCCGCTTCATCTGAATTTGATTGTACCCGCAATTGGTGTCGAGAAAGGTAAGGATCTTGTGGCCAGCTGTTGCATCGATCATACTATCGATGTTAGGCAGTGGAAAATAGTCTTTAGGGCAAGCCTTATTCAAATCCTTGTAATGTACGCACATTCTAAGTTTGTTCCCCTTTTTAGGGGCTATGACTATATGGGCTAACCATTCGGGGTATTTTACCTCCCGAATGTATTTTAAGAAGTTTAGTTACCTCATCCTTTATGAATGCATGATTTACCTTGGACTGGGGCCTTCTTTTTTGTTTCACCGATTTGAACCTGGGGTCAAGGCTTAGCTAGTGTGTTGTTATCTCCGTGGGGATACTTGTCATGTCTTAATGGGACCAAGCAAAACAATCTATGTTATTGATAAGAAACTGAATACGTTTTTTCTTGAAATCGGGGGTTAACCCTCTTCCCAGGTATACCTTTTGTCGGGTAGGTACTCAATCAATCTAACCTATTCCAGCTCCCCGACCATTGATTTGGTAGCGTTGGAATCTTCGGGTACAACAAAGGTTCGAGGGGTCAGAAAATCCACCTCTTCTTCTTCCATCTTCTGCTTTCCCGATTCGATCGAGGCTGGTGGCTGTGATTCCTATTTTGTTTCCTGTTTACCTTCGATACTCGACTTTTTCGAGGTTGATAACGTTGATACCGGTATTACCTCATCAATTGCAAACATTTCCTTTGCAGCATGTTACTATATTGTTTTCACGCCATCTGACATTGGGAATTTCATCATTCAGTGAAGATTTGAAGGAACTGCCCTCATGTTGTGGATCCAAAGCGTCGATCACGTGGAACTTGGTATCTTGAATGGTTCCAGACATGTTCTTTGGTAGAGTAATCTCACTCTTAGTTGTTTCATTGTCCATGTTGAAGCCATTTAAGACCTGAGCTGCGGGCACAATTTGATCTTGTAGGTCGAGTTGTTCCACGACCCATGATAGGATGATATTCGCCGAACTACTTGGATCCACTAAAACACACTTAACTTGAAATTTATTTAATAAGATAGAAATTACCAAAGCATCGTTATGTGGTTGAGAAATGCCTTCTACTTCCTCATCATTGAATGATAATGAACCCTCAAGCACGTAATCCTTGGTGCGCTTCTCCCTTGTAATTGACACCTTATGACGTTTGAATATGGGCCCTTGTTGGATATCAACCCCACCAACGATCATATGAATGACATGTTGCGGTTGCTCCTATTCATCTTTCCTATTGGCGTCTCTATTTCTAAAATGTTTCTTAGATTGATCGTTGAGGAACTCTCGAAGGTGGCCCTCGTGGAATATATGGGCTACCTCCTTCCTTAATTGCCCGCAATCCTCAGTTTTGTGACCATACATGCAATGATATTTGCACATCAATTTGGGTTTCTTTGGGAAGGATCGGTTTGTATGGGTCTGGGTCATCTAGTATCTTTGATCCTTCTGATTGCCGATACAATGCCATTGTTCCTTCGCTCCACGGTATATGGTTGATATCACTCCTTGTTCGACCTTGGTTCCCTGTCGATATCTCTATGGGTTTTTACTGCTAACCTGTTTGGATGTACTGAATCGGAAGGGGATCCTAATTGGTCGTCCTCGATCCTGATCTTCGATTGATATCGGTTGTGCACATCTGCCCAGTTTACAGCTGGATACACGACCAAGTTTCATTACAACTATCGTGATGCTATCGAACTTCAATCATTCAACCCTTGGGTGAAATCTTGAACGGCCCAATCATCTGTGACCGATGGCAACTCCATGCGTTCTATTTGAAATCGGGATACGGACTCCCTCAACATTTTATCACCCCTCTGTCTTATCTTAAAAATGTTTGAATTCCTTGTTGCGACCATTATGGCCCCAGTGTGACCTTCACGAAGGCGTCTGCTAACATGGCAAATTACTCGATGGAATTCGGCAGGTTGTGACACCAAATCATTGCTCCCTTTAACAAAGTTTCCCCAAACTTTTTCAACAAAACCGACACGATCTCGTCATCATTTAAGTTATTTCCTTTAATCCTGCATGTGTAAGAAGTGATGTGTTCATTAGGATCGGTTGTCCCTTTGTATTTAGGTATATCCGGCAAGCGGAATTTCTTAAGAATGGGCTTTGGAGCTGCACTATGAGGAAAAGGCTTTTGCACAAATTTTTTGCATCCAAACCTTTTAAGATCGAGGGTGCCCCCGATATCTGATCAACCTCGGAGTTGTATGTTTATACCTTTTTATCGTTATCTTCGATTTTCTTCTCTCCCGACTTGATTCTTTTGGTGAGCTCCTCGAGCATCTTCATAATTGCAGGATCAGTCCTTGATCGCTACTATTCGACCTTTTGGGCACTGGCTCGATACGGCGAACGATCTCTGGTTCGGCCACGCTCGGGGTTCTATGTTGACTTTGAAGCTGGGCGACAGTGACCTGCTGAGCTTGTAGCATCTCGAATATTACCTGGCGGCGAACTCCCCCGTCTCCTATACCCTGTGTTCCTTGGCCACCAGATCGTCCTTCCCTGTGTACAATCCTTTTGGGGTCCACGGCTAAATCTGCATTCAAAGCAATGTGCGAACTGATATCGACTTGCACTCCCCCGAGATTAGCCGGTGGCACCCCGACTCCTAGAGCAATTATGTTATCCTTTTTCCCATGAAATCCAAGACCATTATCACCATGTGCAGGTGCACTTTTTGAATTTGACATGTTTTAACTTGAGAACAAAAATTCTTGACAAGAACAAGTGTGAAAATAATGTTTGTTAATAGAATCAGTACCGAAAAATTACTATTATGCTTAGCCCCACGGTGGGCGCCAAACTGTTTATCCTAAAATTCGAATAACAATTAAACTTATATCGTGGTTTTAAAGATTTGTAATTTAATCCAATACCAATTGATAAACAATGAGTTAAATGTATAAATTGAAGAAATAAAGCAAGTCAAACCAGTATGCGAGCCAGGTCTCGACCTCGAGCTATGACAGCCTCGAGGTGGGCTAGTAAGAACAATAAATTATAAGGTAACTATGATGAATAGTAAGCAAGAAAGTGATGAGTGTATATTCTCTTGTTAATGAATTGTCCATTATAAATGAATGGGCTTCCCTTTACATAATAGGGGAATCCTAAATAAGGTAAACTTCTAATTATAGTATGGAATCTAATTAGACAGCTCTCTAACCGCCAAGGACGGATCAATTCCGGAGTTTACACCGTGATCTTCGGGCCGTTGCGGGATCTCGCTCTTTCTGTTATTGAACCCTAACGGTATTATCTCGAAGTGGGCCTTCTTCCGACCTCGAATTAAAGTTATCGACCTCGACCTCGGTATTGGAAAGGAGCCACGACCCCGAGGTCGGCGCCTTAACCTCTCGATGTATACATCATTAAAATATTTGAAAATAACACCTAGTCCCACTAAACTTAAAAGTACAATGTGACATTTCATTTACATTAATACATTACATTCAGGTAGAAAAATTTGAAAATGCTTGAGTAAGACAAAGAAATAAAAGGCGAGAATCAAAAAAGAAAAAAGAAAAAAGAAAAAAGAAAAAAGAAAAAAAGGGAATAGTTTCAATCCCATTTGATAGAATGATTATAAATTATAAGCATTTATATTTAACACATTTTCATGTAAATAATCCATTGCGATTACTGATCTATTTTAAATAAGCTAATAATATACTATTTAGTTTATATAAAATATTGTATCGTAGATACGAGTCCCTTGAATTTTATATAGGGAGGAAAAATATTTTCTCTCATTTGACGTTTAACTTAAGCAAATTCTCCACCCACCTATTTTGATATCAAACTATTTATAGCCTGTTTCGTCGAGCTTCTAAAATCAGCTTATTTGAAAAGCGTTTTTCATAAAAGTATATTTCAAAAAAATACTTCTGGTGAGAAGCGGATTGTGTTGTTAATTAATTTGGAAACACTTTTGAGTTATAATTAATGTTTGATCAAGCTTTTAAAAAGTATGTGGTGCAGCAGATGGGGCCGCTCTTCCCTTAGCTATAGTCTCGAGTTCGAGTCCTGCATATAGAAAAATATTTGGTAGGGAGTGCTTCCCCCATAATGGGGGCTTACTGGCATATGCTCCATTGTAGATACCGAACACCGGATGAGAAACCAAAATAAATAAATAAAAAGTTTATAAAAAGTGATTCTAAATGTATTTTTTTAAAAGTACTTTTGAGGAGAAACTACTTTATTTTGCCTCTCAAAAACGCTTATGCTCGAAAGCATTTATTTTCCTTCTAAAAACTTGACCAAACACCTGAATTTTGGAGGAAAAACACTTTTGGCTTATAAAAAACGCTTTTGACTAAAACGATGCTTAGCCAAAAAGGCTATAATGTAATTTTTCCTCCTCCATTTTGATACAGAGCAAAAACGAATTACTCCATTCCAATTTTTCCCCAAACTCTATCAATACTAATATGAAAAAAAAAATATGTCAAGATAAAGAAGACGCCAAACGGTGAAAAAAAGAAGAAGACATGCACGTTATAACTTATGACTATTTATATTCCTCTTATTAATAAGGGAGAGTTTGAGGAGCTTGGGGTCGTAGGGGTGGTTTAGGAAAGTGCATCTCTTTACGCTTGAGCACGTGCTAACCATAAGTTTTGACACGCCCTCAAACGCACATGCTTTACACTATTCTTCCTCCTCGTTGCCCTACCTTTACATCTTCCTTCAGATTTTCATAGTTGCCCACAGAGGCGGATCCAGTATTTAAACTATATGGCTTCAACTTTTAAAGTTTTTAGCATTGAACCTGTATATGGCAGAAATCAGGTATGCTCGATTTTACGGGCTCGAGGGGTCACCTCAAGCCCGAGTTCAGGATGGGTGAAGTTTGAGCCCGATGGATCAAGCTCGAGCTCGAGCTCGACGACAGAATATAAGGTTGAAGATTGAAGTACGCAATGAGCGCCGAAGCCGAGTGCGACCAACCCTGAGATGATGCCGTTATGAGTTTGTAACAGAAAGAGCAAGATTCCCGCCACGTCCCGAAGATCATGGCACAAATTTTGGAATAGATTTGTACGAGTTACTACGAATCCGTACTAGGCGGTTAGACAGCTGTCCTAATAAGATTCCTTACTGTAAATAGAAATGTACCTTATTTAGGATTCCCATGTTATATAAAGGGGACCCCAATAAGTTGTAACCTTCATCAATCATTGACAAAGAATACACTCTCTTACTTTCTTGCTCATATTTCATTAGAATTGTCCTTTAGCTTTGTTTTTCTTGACCTACCTCGAGGCCGCCTTATCTCGAGGCCGAGACTAGCTTACACACTGGTTTGATTTTATTTACTTCTTTCATTCTCACGTTATACTTCTTGATTATTAATTAGTATTGAACTAAATCACTTATCTTTAAAACCATAAATAAGTTTAATTGTTTCTAGAATTTTCGAGGTAAACAGTTTGGAACCCACAGCGGGGCTAAATATAATTGTGATTATTTCAGTACTGATTCTGATAACACATGTTATCATCACACTTGTTATTGTTAATAATTTTTGTTCTCAGGTTAAAACATGTCAAACTAACAAAATACACCCATACACGGCGATGATGGTCTTGGATTTCATGGGGAAATCATCAATGTAGGGTCGGTGTACCACCGATTAACTCTAGGGAAGTGCCAAATGTGGAACCACACGATGTTATTTCACATATTTCTTTGAATGCAGAATGAGGCGCAGACCTCAGAGGAAGTGTACGTAGGGAAGCCCGATCTGGTGGCCAAGGAGCACAGTGTATAGGAGATGGGGGAATCAGCCTCCAAGTAATACTCGAGATGCTACAAGCTCAACACATTGCTATCGCTCAGCTTCAAATTCAGCACAGAACTCCAAGTATAGTCGAACCAGAAAACACTCGACGTACTGAGCCGGTGCTAGAAATATCAAACAGTAATGGTTCGGGGACTGATCCCACAATTATGAGGACGCTCGAGGAACTCACCAAGAGAATCGAGTCCGAGGAGAAAAAGATTGAGGATAATGACAAAAAAATGGAGAATTATAACTCTCGTGTTGATCAAATACCGGGGGCACCCCCGGTCTTGAAATGTTTGGATGCTAATAAATTCATACAAAAGCCATTCCTTTCGAGTGCGGCTCCAAAGACCATTGCTAAATAGTTATGTATGCCTGATATATCCAAATACAACGGGACAACCGATCCTAATGAACATATTACCTCATACACTTGCGGGATTAAAGGAAATGACTTAAATAATGATGAGATCGAGTCAGTATTGTTGAAAACATTTGGGAAAACTTTGTCAAAGGGAGCCATGATTTGGTATCACAATTTTCCACCAAACTCTGTCGATTCATTTGCTATGTTAGCAGACGCTTTCGTGAAGGCAAATACCGGGGCCATAAAGGTTACGACAAGGAAATCAGACGTTTTAAAGATAAGACAGAGGAATGATGAGATGCTAAGGGAGTTTATATCCTGATTTCAAATGGAGAGAATGGAATTACCACCGGTCTGGGATGATTGGGAAGTACAAGCTTTTATGTAGGGATTAAACAAGCAGAGTTCAATCGCATCACGACAGTTGAAGCAAAATCTGGTCGAGTATCCCGTTGTGACTTGGAAAGATGTACATAATCATTATTAGTCAAAGGTCAGGGTCAAGGATGACCAACTGGGAGCCCCCACGGGATCGGTTCATCCAAATATATTGGCGGTTATGTCCCCGAGGGATACAGACAGGGAATCGAGATAAGATAGGGAACGATATCAGCCGTATGGCTCGGAATGAAGAAATAACAGTTTTGGGCGCAATCCTTCTCGGAACAATTAGAGAAATGATCAAGGACAGAATCCTCAGGGACTTGTGAGTGAGCATGGTTTTGATAAACATACCAACTCCGCTGAAGCACCTTGGTTGTCGGAGTGTAATTTTAGTGTAGATGCATCGAGGATCAAGTCAGCTATTGGAAGAATCAAATACACCAAGTGGCCAAGGCCTATACAAACCGATCCCTCTCAAAAGAATCCAAACTTGATTTGTAAATATCATGGCATACATGACCATAGGATCGAAGACTACAAGCAGCTGAGGGAGGAAATAACTTGATTGTTCAACGAGGGTCATCTTCGAGAGTTTCTCAGCGATCGAGCTAAGAACCACTTTAGAGAAAGAGATGCAAACAGAAAAAATGAGCAGGAAGAATCGCAATATTTAATTCATATGATCGTTGGCGGCATCGATATTCCACAAGAGCTTGTATACAAATACACCAAAGTGTCGATCACTAGAGAAAAACAGACTCGGATCTATGTTCCCGAGGGTGTCGTATCATTCAGTGACGAGGGATCGAAAGGCATATATCATCCGCACAATGACGCCCTGGTAATTTCTATTTTATTAAATAAAATTCATGTTAAACGTGTTCTAGTGGATCCAGGTAGCTCAAAAAACATAATAAGGTCGCAGGTCATAGAGCAGCTTGGCCTACATGACCAAATTCTACCTGCATCTTGAGTCCTAAATGGCTTCAACATGGCGAGCAAAACAACGAAAGGGGAGATAATCCTACCAATGAACGTGGTGGGGACCATCCAAGATACACAATTCTATGTCATCGAATGCGACATGAGATATAATGCACTACTTGGGAGATCATGGATCTACAATATGAGGGAAGTACCTTCAACCCTTTATCAGATGATAAAATTCACAATAGTGGATGGTGTGAAGACGGTTTACGGAGAACAACACACTGCAAAGGAAATACTTGTAGTCGATGAGGTGAAATCAATACTAGTGCCTTCGACCTCGAAAAAATCAAGCACCAAAGATAAGCAGATGGCCAAATAGCAATCACCGTCCCCATCCTCGACCGAATCGGAGGAACAAGAAATCAAAGAAGAAGAGGATTTCCTTACTCCTCTAACTTTTATTATTCCCGAAGAGTCAGATGAAACCAAGTCAATGGTCGAGGAATAGGAACATGTCATACTGATCGAGTACA
Source organism: Nicotiana glauca (assembly GCA_026770625.1). Classification (NCBI taxonomy): domain Eukaryota; kingdom Viridiplantae; phylum Streptophyta; class Magnoliopsida; order Solanales; family Solanaceae; genus Nicotiana; species Nicotiana glauca. The sequence goes on along the minus strand of MU698587.1, from coordinate 20,100 downwards.
TGCCTGAGATAAAGGTATACTTGGGAACGAGGTTAACCCCCGAACTCAGGAAAAAACTCATTCAATTTCTTATCAATAATATGGATTGTTTTGCTTGGTCCCATTTAGACATGACATGGATCCCACTAGAAATAACAACACACCGGCTAAGCCTCGACCCCAGGTTCAAACCAGTAAAGCAAAAAAAGAGGCCCCAGTCCGAGGTAAAGCATGAATTCATAAAGGATTCAGTAACTAAACTTCTTCAAATAGGCTATTCGGGAGGTAAAATACCTCGAATGGTTAGACAACATAGTTGTAGTCCATAAAAAGGGGATCAAGCTTAGAATGTGGATAGATTATAAGGATTTAAACAAGGCATGCCCTAAAGACTCTTTTCCACTTCCTAACATCGATCGCCTGATCAATGCCACGGCCGACCATGAGATCCTTACCTTTCTCGACGCCTACTACGGGTGCAATAAAATTTAGATGAACCCAGAGGACCAGGAGAAGACCCATTTATCACTATGTTTGGAACATATTGTTACCCTGTAATGCCCTTCGGGCTAAAAAATGCGGGAACCACGTACTAACGCCTAGTTAACAAAATCTTCGAGGAACAGATAGGTAAATTAATGGAAGTTTATATTGACGATATCTTGCTTAAGTCCCTGCGCGAATAGGACTATTTAACTCATTTGTAGGATACATTCAAAATCTTGAGGAAGTACAATATGAACCTTAACCCAGAAAAATGTGCTTACGGAGTCGGCTCGAGCAAGTTCCTCGGCTTCATGGTATCTAAGCAGGGAACCAAGATCAACCCCGATAAGATCTAGGCCATCGAAGAAATCACAATCGTGGATAGTGTGAAAGACATGCAAAGGTTAAAAGGATGAATAAGTGCATTGGGTCGATTCATTTCAAGGTCATCAGATCGAAGTCACACGTTCTTTTCCTTGCTCAAAAAGAAAAATGATTTCGTATGGACCTGGAATGCCAACAAGCACTGGAGGGATTGAAGTGATACTTGTCGAGCCCACCTCTACTTCACACTCAAAAGGTAGATGAGAAGATTTACTTGTAATTGGCTGTATCCGAGATAGCGGTAAGTGGGGTACTAGTTTAGGAAGAGCAAGGTATGCAGTTTCATGTCTATTACATAAGTTGAACTCTAGGAGATGCTGAAACTAGATATCCACACTTAGAAAAATTTGCACTTGCATTAATAAGCGCATCTAGAAAGTTAAAGTCATATTTTCAATGTCATCCATATTTTTGTTAACCACTTATCCTCTTCGAAATGTTTTGCAAAAGCCCAAACTATTGGGCTGGTTGGCCAAATGGGCCGTTAAACTTGGTGGGTATGATATCGAGTATCAACCCCGAACAACCATGAAGTCTCAAACTAGGTGACTTCGTGGCCGATTTTATGCCGACCCTCGTACCCGAAGTGGAGAAAGAACTTCTACTAAAATCGGGTAAATTATCAAGGGTATGGACCCTTTTCACGTACAGTGCCTCGAATGTGAAAGAGTCCGGGCTTGGCATTGTTTTGAAGCCACCAACATGTAGTACTATTAGAAAATCTATCAAAACTTCTAGGTTGACTAATAATAAGGCCGATTATGAGGCCGTGATTGCAGGTATCGAGCTAGCTAAAAGCCTGGGGGTAGAAATAATTGAAGCCAAGTGCGATTCCCTCTTGGTCGTAAACCAAGTAAAAAAAAGCTTTGAAGTTCGAGAGGATAGGATGCAAAGATATTTGGACAAGTTGAAGGTAACTTTGCACCGCTTCAAGGAGTGGAATCTAGATCATGTGCCTCGAGAACAAAATAGTAAAGCCGATACATTTTCTAACTTGGGGTCATCGATCGAAGAAGATGATATCATCTGGGGGACTGTCGTCCAATTATCGAGGTCTGTGGTTGAAGAGGGTCAAGCCGAGATAAATTCCACTAGTTTGACTTGGGATTGGAGGAATACGTATATCGAATATTTGAAAAATGGAAAACTCTCATCAGATCATAAAGAGTCGAGGGCTCTACGAACCAAGGCTTCTAGGTTCACACTAGATGAAGATGGGACATTGTACATGAGCAAGTTCGATGGACCATTGGCGGTATGTTTGGGGACGGGAGATACCGATTACATTCTACGAGAAATCCACGAAGGTATTTGTGTGAATCACTCTGGCACCGAGTCTTTGATTCAAAAAATTATTAGAGTAGGGTATTACTAGGATAGCATGGAAAAAGACACTAAGGAGTTTGTTAAAAAGTGTGATAAATGCCAAAGGTTCGCACCGATGATTCATCTGCCAGGAGAGCAACTCCACACAGTCCTGTCCCCGTGGCCTTTCATGAAATGGGGAATGGATATCGTCGGCCCTCTACCAACAACCCTAGGTATAGCTAAATTCATTTTATTTGTGACTGACTACTTTTCTAAATGGGTGGAAGCACATGCCTTAGAGAAGGTCAAATAAAAGGAAGTTATTGACTTCATCTAGGATCACATCGTGTGTCGATTCGGGATACCTGCCGAAATTGTATGTGACAACGGAAAGCAATTCATCGGCAACAAGGTAATGGAGTTCCTCGAAGCACAAAAAATAAAGAGGATCTTATCAACACCGTACCACCCGAGCAGGAACGGATAGGTCCAGTCAATAAACAAAACTATCATTCAAAACCTAAAGAAGAGGCTAGAAGATGCAAAAGGAAAATGGAGAGAAGTTCTACCCGATGTTCTTTGGGCGTATCGAACGACATCAAAGTCCAGCACAGAGGCAACCCCGTTCTCGTTAGTATATGGTTCCAAGGCCTTGATTTCGGTCTTGGTCGGGGAACCTAGCGCCAGATTTTGACATGCATTGGAGGAGTCAAATCACAAGGCTATGAATACTAGACTCGAGCTACTAGATGAAAAATGAGAAGCTGCACTTGTTCGGATGAAGGCGTATAATCAAAGAATCGAGAGATATTATAATAGAAGGACTAACCTTCGACACTTCATAATTGGGGACTTAGTTCTATGAAAAAGTCACCCTCAATACTTGAGACCCAAATGAAGGGAAACTAGGTACGAATTGGGAAGGACCGTACCGAGTCATTGGAGTTAACGGTAAAGGATCTTACAAACTTGGTACAATGAGAGGTGAACAATTGCCAAACAATTGGAACGTGTCACTACTCAAACGGTATTATTGCTAAGGTATGACCTTCTCCTTTTTCCTTTTGTATTTAAGACTAACATATTGCAGATGCTTGATCGAAGACGACGAGGGCACCCTTATACACGATGACCTTAGGTTTATAAGCATGCATTGCACTCTTTTTCCCTTAGATCGGATTTTATGCCAAATGGGTTTTTCGGCGAGGTTTTTCACAAGGTAGCAACTATGTGCTACATATGGAGAATTCAACAGTATCCAAGGCTTCTTTCCAATCAACCTTGAATACTGGGGTCATCACCCTCGGAGGTTATATTTTCGAGAAAAATACTTCACGCTAAAGAGGGCCTTGATAGAAAAACCTTGTAATGGGCCAAACGGTCAGATGAACCGTGTCCATATTGAAAGGCCGAGCCTCGATGACAAAACATGTACGCATATATCAATTATTCGAAGAAGCATTCCTTCTATATAAAAACACTTTGTCTCTCAATGAGATTTGCTACTATACGAACATCGTACTTGGGGTTCTGCAAGAAATGACTCAAGGGCCAAAATGCCAATATACTTCAAATACTCGGGGACTGTAATCGACAGACAAATATCTAAACGCGAATTTATAAGACCTCAAAGAGGAATCCCTTGACACAAAGGCAAGGACATATAAAAAGGCTACGACCTAAATAATGCAGCTCGGAGACGTTCGAATTCTGCCATAAGTTAAAGGCCTTCAAATATTATGTGACACCTTAGGCAAATCCCAGATCGATAGAATACGGGAGAGATGCTGGGTATATAAGTATACATGCCTTACATTCTAGTGATGTGTTTTAAACCCTTTAGGGCCTAGAACTAGAGCGGACAATATCACTAGCACGTTGGGATGTTACAAATGGTATTAGAGCCACTTCGCGTGCAACCTTGAACTGTGGTGGGGCAAACCTCAGCAAAGATGATGAGTCCTTAAAGGGGGGTGTATATGGCACCCTAGGTGAGTCCCACATTGACAAAATATGGGAGAGATGTTGGGTATATATGCATACATGCCTTAGATCGTAGTGAAGCATTTTAAAACCGTGACCCAAATCGGACAATATCGCTAGTAGTATGGGATGTTACATATCTCCAAAAAACCAAATATTCGAGATTGAAAAATGCAACTTTTCTTAGTTTGGTTTGGTCTTTAGATCTAATAACCAAACACAATTGATTTAGTTTGGTAATTAAAAAAGCCGAATCAATCTGACTTATGTACACTCGTATTCTCCACGTTATCACGGCACTTGGCATATAATTTTGCCTTGTAGGAGGCTCACATAAGAAAGAGATTAGAATTTGGTGAGACATTCTAGAGAAATATGGACATTTTCCATGGAAGACCATAAATCCTTATAGATTTGATAAGAAAGTCCTTATAATTTTTTTGCCTTGTAGAGAATTCTAAAGAAAGCTCTTATCTTGCAAAACTAAAATTTGGGTAGTAATTAACATTTACATACTATTCCCTTGGAGACTAGCATATAAAGGAGGTCATTCATTTGTAACTCATAAGGCAAATCAATCAAGTTTTCTACAATACGAAAAGCTTTATTTGGCAATTTTTTCTTGTCTTTTTTTTATCTAGCATTGCCATAGTGATCTTTAGTGTAGTATTTAAGGGTTACCTAGAATAGTAAGATCATGAGCAGGTTGTGCGAGAAGGTGAGCGAGTTGTTGAGTGTCACATGAGCACTTAGTTCTGTGATGACCCGGTAGGTCATCTTATCTTTTAGAACCCAATTCGATATTTTGAAGCCTTAAATACCTCATCTTAAACTTCCTCGATTTGCATGCGCAGTCTGGGTATTTTTTACGAAAGCTTTTATGTTGAAAACTGAGAAAATATAAAAATTTTGCCTTAAAATCCATTTGAGTTGAATTCGGTCAATGTTTTGAGCAGACCTGGATTCGTGTTTTGATGGTCCTGGTGGGTCTGTAACATAATTTGGGACTTGGGCATATGCACGGAATAAATTTGGAAGTTCCTAGCACGAGTTATCGGACTTTGTTAAAATTTAAAAGTTAAAGGCTTAATGAATTTGAAATGACTTTTAGATATCGGGTCCGTATTTTTGTTTCGGAATTTGGTATAGGTCTGATACTATATTTATAACTTGTCTGTCAAATTTGGTGAGAAACGGAGTTGGTTTGACGTGATTCGGACGTCCGGCTATGAAAATAGAAGTTTCAGAGTTTTTTTGAAAATTTCATTTGATTTGGTGTTCAATTCTAGGTGTTATTTTAGCAATTTGATCATATGATCCAATTCGTATGATGTTTTTTGACTTGTGTGCACTTTTAGTTTATAGCCCTGAGGGCTCGGGTGAGTTTCGGATAGGCTACGGAGTGAAATTTGGATATAGAACATTGCTGGTGTGCTTCAGTTTTTAATGCAGGCCTCAGACCTCGCAGTTGCGAGGTCAGGCTTCGCATTTGCGGCCACTGATGGATTCGTATTTGCAAGCTACTCATCGCATATGCGGAGAGTAGCTGAGGAGGCCAGAGTTCGCATTTACAAATAAAATTTCGCATTTGTGAAGTGGGGCTGGGGCAGTGATCGCAATTGTGGTCAAATGGTCGCAATTGCGGAGGTCAAGTTTGCGTTTGTGAACGATTATTCACATTTACAAATAAAGCAGAGATAGGAAAGACTTCACATTTGTGAACGGTTTGTTTGTATTTGTGGGCTTCACATTTAGGAACCCCATGTCGCAAATGCGACATATGCAACTAATCAATATGGGAGTTAGACTGGATTTTTGTTCATTCTCTCAAATTTTCAAACATAAAAACCCTAGAGGCGATTTTTCCAAGAACTTTTCTTCCCCAAATCATTGATAAGTGATTCTAAACTAGTTTTTCAATCTTTCACTACTTTTCTTAAGTTTTCAACCAAAACTCTAGAGTTTTCATGGTGGAAATTGGGGGTTTTGGCTAGAATTAGGGACTTTATAAAATGGGAATTTAGACCTCAAACTGAGGCCGAATTCCTAAACAAATTACATAACCCGACTCGGGGTGTACGGGTAATCGGGTTTTGGTGCGAATTTTGGGTTTGGACCAAGCGAGCCCAGGAGTTGACATTTATTGACTTTTTCAATAATGACCTAAATTGAATTCTTCACAATCGTGCGTAGTTCCTAAATCTTAATTTGAATTGTTTAGTTGGTAATTTTCTAGATTATATTGGTTTAGAGGCTTGTTTGAAAGGCAAAGCCATGTTTGAGCTTTGAATTGGTCCTTTGGAGAGAGGTAAGTGTCCTGATTAACGAGTGCTTATGCGTTGTTGTCGGGTTAAAGCATGCGGGTGGGACTTATTTCTTGCAATTATTGCTTCTTTTGATCATGTTATCCATGCTTAGACTAGTCATTTATTAAATTGAATGTTTTTATCGTGTTTATAGGCGTTTGTGATTATTGAGTAAAGCATGAAGGGTGATGCTGTGCACATTTCTAATACTTATATGGTGAGGAAGAGAGATAAAGCACGAAGGGTGATGTAGTGCATTATCATTGTTTCATTGTGAGGTTGAGAGTAAAAGCACGAAGGGTGATGCCGTGCAATTTTCTTCATTGTGCTTAATTATTTTTACTGGTTAAAGGTGTATTGACTGTTTTGGTTATCATTTTCGTTGTATCTCTCGTATCTTCTATCCCCATCCCAATAGTACATATTTAGCTCTTATTTGTTGTTATCTTGTACATATACTGTTATCTACACAGGTTTATCATGTAGGTTCCTTGTCATAGCCTCGACACTACTTCATGGAGGTTAGGCTCGACACTTACGAGTACATGGGGTCGGTTGTACTCATACTATACTCTGCACTTCTTATGAAAATTTTGATACCAACCCTATTTGTCTGTGAGTTGGAGAAGCTTGGACTAGCTTTGGAGATTCGAGGTAGATTTGCTGGCGTTTGTAGATCATGAAGTCCCCTTCGATAATTTCAATGTTTCTTTTCTTTCAAAACAGTTGTATTTCTTTCAGACTCTATCTTTGCCACAAAGGCAAAGATAGAGTTACTCGAGGAGTATGTCGATGCTAACATGACCGAGGCAACCAGAAATATTATTTTAATGAGGGAGGCCAAGATCGAGGCTCTTAAAACACCAATGTTTAAAAGTGTTCACTTTTTGAGGCTTCTATTCGTAATATACTCTTTTCTTTGTTGTCCCTTTATCCCTAGAGAAATCTAGACCCTATTATGTAATTTTTTGATTTCTTCACATGAAGATGTCTTGGTGAGAAAAAAGGCACAACAGTAGGAATTTATTCACGTATTCAACAACAAGAACTATGCCTCAATCAAATAAGTTGGGGTCGACATATGAAATCTCACCGACAATATTTCTCCATTTAAAATCATCTTCCAAACTATTTTTCCATGTGTTCAAGTAGTTTAACTTTATGAGGATACTCACATTCCCCAAAGAATAAGACTACAAGGAAGAAGTCCAATAATATAACAATAATGTTCATATATTTCGATCCACGTAATTTTTGAAATTTGAGTATCTCGTCCTTAAAAGAAAGTTTGACAAATGCCCAATTATTAACTTGAGTTACCCGTATATTTATCATAAGGTATCACATACACTGACTATGGTACCTAACAACATGATTAATTTATGAGAGAAACAACAACTGAAAATAATTTTTGGACAACCTTTGATAATAAGTTATTTGAGTTTTTAATTTAGTGCTTAATTTTAGTTTGTGACTAAAGTCTTGGTGAATTGATTCTACAACCCAAAATAACAATCTTGTTATTCTAAACTAGAAGCATATTGTGAAAATCGGGTGTAGTTATTCCAATTGTTCAACTGAAAAGTACGAATTAAGTAGTGATGCATCACAGATACAATAACATTGTCCTAGGTAAGTACCTATTACTAATTCCCAAACATGTAGAACTAAGGATTAAATACAAACCTGCCATATTATGAGCAAACAGTTGTCCTGAAAATCAAGAGCTAGTTTAATTGAATATTTTGGATGCCTTCAAGAAATAATTTTACATGAAAATAAAAATACATTTCACTAAGAAGTTGCATAACAAGACATAATAAAATCATGAAAAGAAAGAAATAACAAATAACTAGAGACTAAAAATACCTTATTGCTTACGGTAAATATCATTTGCAGTGATGCAATGCCAAACAACATTTCATTCTCTTTGCCTCATGTAACGATCCGGCTGGTCGTTTTATTTTTTAGAACCCTATTTCCTTAAATAAAATTTTTTGTACTTGCTTTTACAGATTTATGACTTGCGGGAATGGTCGGTTCGGGATTTGAAAGAGTTTGGGTCGAAATCAAAACACTTGGGTTCCTTAAAGTTGGCTTAAAAGGACAAGTTTGACTTCGGTCAATATTTTGAGTAATCAACCTCGGAATTGGGATCTGATGGTTCCAATAGGTTTGTATGATAATTTCTGACTTGAGCGTATTTTCGGATTGGGTTTTGGATGACCCAGGAGCGTTTTAGCGCATAATAGTGAAAGTTGGTTCTTGAAGGTTTTTAGAAGTTCTTTAAATTTGGTTTTGAGTGGGTTTTGATGATATCGAGGTTCGAACGAGATTCTAATATCGGAAATAGTTCCGTAATATCATTTAAGACTTGCACGCAAAATTTGGTGTAAATTCGAGTCGTATAAGCAGGTTTCGGCACATTGGAGGTAAATTGAAGAACTTGAAGTTCATAAGTTTGAATCAACTGGTTTTAGGGTGTGATTCCTAGTTTTAATGTTATTTCAGGCGTTCTGAGGGTTCGAGCGAGTCTGTTTTTTTATTTTAAACTTGTCGGTATGTTCGGACGGGGCCCCGGGCGCCCCGATCGTCAATCGAACAAGGCTCAAGCTAAGTTGAAAATTAGAGGAGAAGATGAAGGTCCAGCTACTATCATAACCACACCTGTGCTTGGCCAGCCGCCGATGCGAGCCCACAAGTGCAGGACATGACTCGAAGATGTGGCCAAGGGTGGGCAGCCCAGAAACCGCAGATGCGGCCTCTCCTTTGCAAAAGCGGTGAGCCTTCCGCTGAAGCAGCCCCAGTTGGCCAAGACCATTTCCACAGAAGCGGACACTTGCCTGCAGAAGCGAGACAGTAGATGCGGTCAAAGTACCACAGGTGCGGAAATTGCTAAAGGCAGTGACTTTCATTTAATACGTGAGTTAGTCATTTTTAACACATTTGACTCCATTGTTGGGCAATTTTGGAGCTTCTTGAGAGGGGTTTTCCACCAAGCTTTTTGAGGTAAGTAATTCCTACTATATATGAGTTAAATACTTAGACTTTGGGTAGATTATCATGTAAAAAACCTAGGGTTTTGGCAAGAATGGGATTTTACCATGAAAATCACCATGAAACTTAGTAATAATCATATATCTATATTTCTTTGGGTATGGGTAACAACTTTCTTCAAAAATTTCCGAAATCCGGGCACGTGGACCAGGGGGTGAATTTTAGGAATCGTACCTTTGGGGTTGGATAATCACTTTAATAGCTAGAATATGAACTTGTAAACCTATAATGATTGGTTTTTACACTATTTGAATAGTTACAGATTGGTTTTGTATATTCTACTAGATTTCCCCAGGTTTGTGATACCATGTCTTGGCACACACATTGGTAGACTTATGATTCGTTGGTTACTATCATGATTAAGCTCGTATTTACTTCTTCCATCTAATTATGATTAAGTTTGAAACTCCTAATTTCTTTATCAATAAGGAAAGTTTTCACGTACTAATTATTGAAATGTGGATTTACTAGTTGATTAGTGTTGGCTTGCCCAACAACGGTGTTTGGCGCCATCATGGCATGTAATTTGGATTGTGACAATATTGTATTAGAGCACTAGGTTCACGTATGTCTCACAAGTTATAGGCAAACCTAGTAGAGTCTTGCGGATCTGTACGGAGACGTCTATCCTTATCTTCAAGAGGCTGTAGGGTGTTAGGAAAATACTCTTTATTCATCTTCTTTCTTTCAGTCGATGGTATACTAAACTTCCTTCTTGTATTCTCACAGATGGTGAGGATGTGTATGACAGACGTTCAAGACTCGGGAGGAGCTGCTCCCCCCGTTGTTAGAGGCCGAGGCAGAGACCGGGGGAGGGCACCAGTCCGAGGTAGGGGCTTAGGCATCCTAGAGCTGCCCTAGTTGCACCACCGTCAGATCGAGCAACGGATCCCATTATTGAGGAGTAGGGCAAGGTGCCCGCAGCAGAGCCTGCTTCAGCGGATTTCATGATAGCACCGGGCTTCCAGGAAGTCATGGGCTGTATGCTGCAGTTCATGGACTCTATGACTAAGGCTGGTTTATTTTCAGCATACCCATCCACATCTCAGGCAGGGGGAGGGGGAGCACAGACCCCTATTGCTAAAGCTCTTGGGCACGCAACTGCTGTATACCAGACTCGGGGTACACTACCCGTAGGTAGTGCCCGGTCAGTTGTAGCAGTGGCAACTCAGCCCAGACCAGCTGCGTACAGTGATTCACAGAAGTTGTTGGATAGATAGACTAGGCTACACCCTTCTATCTTTGGAGGTGAGCGTCATGAGGATGCCCAGGATTTCATTGATATGTGCAGGGACAAACTGCACAATATGAGGATATTGGAGTCCCATGAATAGATTTCATCGCCTTCCAGTTAGAAGGCAGGGCCCGTAGGTGGTGGCAATCTTACCTTCTTAGCAGACCAGCAGGTGCTCCTCCTATGACTTGGGATCAGTTTACACGGCTTCTATTGGACAGGTATACTCCACCATCTCAGAGGGAAGAGTTATGGTGTTAGTTTGAGCAGCTCGAGCAGGGTCAGATGTCTGTGATCGACTATGAGGCGAGATTCTCTGAGTTGTCTCGCCATGCACTCATGATACTTCCTACGGATGTAGAGAGAGTGCAGAGATTTGTTGAGGGGTTACACCCCATTATTCGAGCTAGCATGGCCCAAGAGGTTGAGATGTGGACTGAGTATCAGATAGTGGTGGAGATTGCTCGGAGGATTGAGAGTTACCACCACAGGGGTAGAGAGTAGTTTCATCAGGACAAGAGGACCCGATTCTCTGGAGAGTTTAGAGGTGCCTCAGCTAGGGGCAAAGGTCAGTTTGGGAGGGGTCAGCCCAGCAAACCCCCATATTCAACACCACCACCACCTCCTCGAGGTGCTCCAATGAGGCCTTATTTCAGTGCAATGTCGGAGAGTTGTTACCGCCCGCCAACTTTTCTGGGTTCCTCCGGCGAGTATTCTGGTCATCATGGTTCTTCCAGTGCCTATTTCAGTTCTATGCTAGAAAGTTCATATCGCCCCCCAGCCACTTAGGTTCTTCTAATAGATATTCAGGCCATCAGGATCAGGCTTTAGGAAAACAGTCTATGGAACCGCGGGGTTGTTACGAGTGTTGGGATTCGGGTCACATGAAGAGATTTTTCCCCAGACTTTGGGGCAAGGCAGTATAGGAGGGTCATCAGCCTATAATTACAGTACCAGTCGTCCGGTCGTCCAGAGGTGGGGGATAAGTTGGTAGGGACCTCTCCTAGAGGTGGAGGCCAGGCAGGGGGGGAGTTAAGCTAACTATTGTTTAGCTAGGCGGAGACAAGCCAGTTGGTGCTCTAGCTAGATTCTATTATTTTTCCGGCCAGACCAGATGCAGTGGCCTCAGATGCCATGATCACGTGTATTATTTTTGTATGTGGTAGGGATGCTTCGGTATTATTTGATCCAAGGTCTAAATATTTATATGAGTCATCTCTGTTTGCTTATTTCCTGGATATCCCTCGTGAGTCTTTTGGTATTCCTATTTATGTGTCCACTCCTATGGGTTATTCTGTAGTGGTGGATCGGATCTACTAGTCCACTGTGGTTATATTATGTCACCGCTAGACTAGAACGAACCTTCTATTACTTGATATGATCGACTTTGAGGTCATCCCGGGCATGGATTGGTTATCTCCATATCACGCCATCCTTGATTGTCATGCCTAGACTGTTACTTTATCGATGCCAGAGTTGCCGAGGGTGGAGTGGAAGGGTTCCTCCGTTAGTACTTCTAGTCGGGTTATATCTTTTCTAAAGGCTCGACATCTGGTCGAGAAGGGTTGTTTGGCATATCTAGTATATGTTCGGGACACCAACGCAGAGTCTCCGACGATTGATCCAGTGCCAGTAGTCCGGGAGTTCGACGATGTGTTTCCTTCTGACATTCCAGGCATGCCGCCAGATTGTGATATTGATTTCTGTATTGGTTAAGCTCCAGGTACCCAGCCTATATCTATCTCACCGTACTGTATGGCTCCGAAAGAGTTGAAGGAGTTGAAGGAGCAGCTTGAGGAGTTATTAGCAAAGGGGTTTGTCAGACCAAGTGTGTCACCTTGGGGTGCACTAGTTTTGTTTGTGAAGAAGAAGGATGGGACTATGTGGATGTGCATTGACTAACATCAGTTGAATAAGGTTACCATCAAGACCAAGTATCCGTGCCGTGCATAGATAATTTGTTTGACCAGTTTTAGGGTGCTAGGATGTTTTCTAAGATTTATTTGAGATCACGGTACCATCAGTTAAAGATTTGGGACTCAGATGTTCCGAAGACTACCTTTTGTACTAGATATGGCCATTATGAGTTCTTGGTGATATCTTTCGGCTTGACTAATTCCCCAGAGGCATTTATGGATTTGATGAACTGGGTGTTCTGCCCTTATATTGATTCTTTTTTTATCGTCTTCATTGATGACATATTGATTTACTCATGTAGCCCGTGGGAGCATAAGCAGCATTTTAGAGCGGTACTTTAAACATTGTGAGAGCAGAAGCTATATGCTAAGTTCTCCAAGTGTGAGTTTTGGCTAGAGTCTGTGGCATTCTTGGGGCATATTGTATGATGAGAGGGTATTAAGGTGGATCCCAAGAAGATTGAGGCAGTTCAGAGTTGGTATGTCCCACTTTGGTGACTGAGATTAGGAGTTTCCTGGGGCTAGCAAGTTATTATCGCCAAATTGTGCAGGGCTTTTCCTCCATTGCAGCACCTTTGACTAGATTGACCCAAAAGGGTGCTCCTTTCCGTTGGTCTGATGATTGTGAGGCGAGCTTTCAGAAGCTCAAGACAGCTTTGACTACATCACCGGTTCTAGTGTTGCCTTCCGATTCGGGGATGTATACTGTGTATTGCGATGCTTCACGCATTGGTTTGGGTTGTGTGTTGATGCAGGAGGGGCGAGTTATTGAATATGCTTCTCGTTAGTTGGAGATTCATGAGAAGAATTACCATGTGCACAATCTACAGTTAGCCGCAATTGTTCACGCTCTTAAGATATGGAGGCATTATCTGTATGGGGTGTCATGTGAGGTTTATACTGATCATCGTAGCTTACAGCATTTGTTCAAGTAGAGGGATCTCAATTTGAGGCAGCGCAGATGGCTTGGGTTACTGAAGATTATGACATCATCATTCATTATCATCTGAGCAAGGCACATGTGTTCGAGGATGCCTTAAGCATGAAGGCAGAGTGTATGGTAGCTTGGCATTCATTTCAATAGAGGAGAGGCCACTAGCTTTGGACATTCAGTCCTTGGCTAACAGACTTGTGAGGATGGATATTTCTGAGTCTAGCCGAGTTCTTCCATGTGTTGTTGCCTAGTCTTCACTATTGGGGTAGATCAAGGCTCAGCAGTTTGATGATCCGCATTTGGAAGTTCTTAGAGAGACGGTACTACAGGGTAGTACCAAGGGGTTTCCAATGGCGAGGATGGTGTTCTTCGACTCCAGGGTCGTCTGTATGTTCCTAAATTTGATGGTTTGAGGGAAAGGATTCTTGAGGAGGCACAAAGTTCACGGTATTCTATTCATCCAGGTGCTACGAAGATGTATCACGACCTGTGGTAGCATTAGTGGTGGCGGCGAATGAAGAAAGACATAGTGGATTATATATCTAGATGCCTAAATTTCTAGCAGGTCAAGTATGAGCACCAGAGGCCAGGTGGTCTACTTCAACAGATGACTATACCTGAGTGGAAATGGGAGTGCATCACCATGGACTTCGCAGTTGGGTTGCCGCGGACTTTACAAAAGTTTGATGCAGTTTGGGTCATCATCGATAGGTTGACCAAGTCGGCACACTTCATTCCAGTTATGACTACCTATATTTCAGAGAGGTTGGCCTAGATTTATTTTCGGGAGATATTCTTGTTGCACGGTGTGCCTCTTTCATCATATCAGATAGGGACTCTCAATTCACTTTGCATTTTTGGAGAGCTATTCAGAGTGAGTTGGGGACCCCTGTGGAGCTCAGCATAGTATTTTATCCTCAGATAGAAGGACAGTCAGAGCGGACAATTCAGATATTAGAGGACATGCTGAGAGCATGTGTGATTAACTTTGGGGGATATTGGGATCAGTTCTTGCCTTTGGCTGAGTTTTCTTACAACAATAGTTATTAGTCCAGCATCATAATGGCTCCATTTGAGGCTTTATATGGTCGGCGATGCTGTTCTCCTATCGGGTGGCTTGATCCTGGCGAGGCTAAGTTGTACGGAACTACCTTGGTGAGAGATGCCTTGGAAAAGGTGAAGTTGATTTAGGAGAGACTTCGCACAGTACAGTCCAAACAGAAGAGTTACGCAGATTAGAAGGCACGTGATGTATCATTCATGGTCTGAGAGAAGGTTCTCTTGAAAGTCTCTCCGATGAAGGGTATTATGAGATTTAGGAAGAAAGGCAAGTTGAGCCCAATGTTTATAGGCCCATTGGAGGTGTTGAGGCGAGTTGGGGAGGTTGCTTATGAGTTTGCCTTACCTTCCACCCTATCAGGGGTTCATCCAGTGTTTCACGTGTCTATGCTTCAGAGGTATCATGCCGACATGTCTCTTGTGTTAGACTTCAGTACTATTCAGCTAGATGGGAGCTTGGGTTATGAGGAGGAGCCATTTGCCATTGTTGATTGACAGGATCGCCAGTTGAGATCCAAGAAGATTTTTGCGATAAAGTTCCAGTGGAGAGGCCAACCAGTCGAGGAGGCGACCTGGGAGTCCGAGGAGGACATGCGGAGCAGATATCCACACTTATTTAGCACTTTAGGTATGAATCTAAACTCGTTTGAGGACGAAAGATTATTTAAGAGGGAGAGAATGTAACGACCCGACATGTCGTTTTGCTTTCTAGAACCTTGTTCCCCTAAATAATATTTCCCGTACTTATTTTAACTGATTTATGACTTGCAGGGATTGGCGGTTTAGGATCTGGAATAGTTTGGGTTGATATCGGAACACTTGGTTCCTTAAGGCTGGCTTAAAATGCCAAGTTTGACTTCGGTCAATATTTTGAGTAAACGACCTCGGAATGACGGTTCCAATAGCTTCGTATGATGAATTTGGACTTGAGCGTATGTTCGGATTGGGTTTTGGATGACCGGGGAACATTTTAGCACATAATAGTGAAAGTTGGTTCTTAAAGGTTTTTAGAAGTTCTTTAAATTTGGTTTAGAGCATATTTTGATGATATCGAGGTCCGAATGGGATTCTAAGACCGGGAATAGTTTCATAATGTCATTTAAGACTTGCACGTAAAATTTGGTGTCAATCCAAGTAGTATAAGTAGGTTTCGGCACATTTGAGGTAAATTGAAGAACTTGAAGTTCATAAGTTTGAATCAATTGGTTTTAGGGTGTGATTCCCAGTTTTAATGTTGTTTTGGGCGTCTAAGGGTTAGAGCGAGTCCTTTTTGTCTTTTAAAACTTGTCGATATATTTGGGTGAGGCCCCTAGGGCCCCGAGCATCAACCGGACGAGGCTCGAGCTAAGTGGAAAATTGGAGGAGAAGCTGAAGCTCCAGCTACTGTCAAACTGCACCTGCGGTTGGCCAGCCGCAGATGCATGCCTGCAGGTGCGGGACATGACTCGCAGATGCGGCGAAGGGTGGGTAGCCCAGAAATCGCAGATGTGGCCCCTCCTCCGCAGAAGCGGTGAGCCTTCCATAGAAGTAGACCAATTGACCCAGCCTATGTCCACAGAAGTAGACACTTCTCCACAGAAGTGAGACCGCAGATGAGTTCAAAGCACCGAGGTGCGGAAATCGCTGAAGGCAGTGGCCTTCATTTAATACGGGAATTAATCTTTTTTGACACATTTCACTCCATTGCTGGGCCATTTTGGAGCTTCTTGAGTGGGGTTTTCCTATGTGAGTTAAATACTTAGATTTTGAGTAAATTAACATGTAAAGATTAGTGAAAATCATGGGATTTGAGTAAAACCTATGGTTTGGTAAGAAGGAGACTTTTAACACGAAATCACCATGAAACTTAGTAATAATCATATATCTATGTTCCTTAGGGCATATGTAACAACTTCCTTTGAAAATTTTCGGAAACTGGCGTGGGTTACTTTTAGGGTTGGATAATCACTTTAATAGGTAGAATATGAACTTGTAAACGTATAATGATTGGTTTTTACACTATTTGAATAGTTTGGGATTGTGCAGCTCCGGTTTGAAGGTTTGAGCGTATTTTTGAGTTAGAAGTAAGCTCGAAGCGAGGTAAGTCTCTTTTCTAACCTTGTAAGAGGGAAATTTCCCCGTAGGTGAACTTAATTAATATATGATAAATTATTGAGGCTACGTATGCACGAAGTGATGTAAGTCCGTACATAACTACTATTCCTGTTATGTCCGGGTAATTCTAGGCTTACACCATGCTTTGTGGGCACCGCTATATGATTTTATTTGTTGATTTGCATTTAATGGAACTAAGTCGAAGCTGTCATGATTTCAAAGATTTCAAGTAAGTTATTATTTTGAAAAGAATTGAGGAAACATTTCGTTATATTTATATTTAACCGCGTCGCAAGTATATTCCGCGAGCGGGGTGGTTATTTCCACTACTCTCATGGTAGCGGGACGTTCGCCTCGGCTGGTTAATAAATGATATGGTTCGTGCCGTTCGACCCTCGGCAGTGCACAATTTACTTTTATGTTGGATCGGGCCGAACGTCCTCGGTGTTATTTGTGTGTGATAATAGAACCAGAACTCCTTATAATTCATATGATTTATTACTTGAAAGGTCACTTGTTTAAATTGAAGAAAGTCCTTTGATTTCTTAATTTGCGAAAATATTTTCAGTATTTCTCTTGTTTGAGCTTGTTGCCATCTGCATATAATGTGATCTAAAATATTGAACTTTATATCATTATATTGCTGGCCCTAGTAAGTATCGGAGTCAACCCCTCGTCACTACTTCTGTGAGGTTAGGCGAGATACTTACTGGGTACATATTTTTATATACTCAAGATACACTTTTGTACTTGATTGTACAGGCTTTGAGGCATGTACATCTAGCCATCAGTCCGGTGCGTAGAGTGGACCCCTCAGATTGAGACCTTCCGGTGAGCTGCCCTTTTGAGCTGTTCTGCAGCAGCTGGAGCCCTTATATTTCTTTATTTTCCTGTCTATTTTCTTTCCAGATAGTAGGATAGTATTGTTTGTATATTCTATTAGATTTCCTCATACTTGTGACCCCGGGTCTTGGCACATACATTGGTAGACTTATGATTTTTGGGTTACTATCATGATTAAGTTCGTACTTACTTCTTCCATCTAATTATGCTTAAATTTCAAACTCTTAATTTCTTTATCAATAAGGAAAATTTTTCACGTACTAATTATTGAAATGAGGATTTACTAATTGAATAGTGTTAGCTTGCCTAACAACGGTTTTTGGCGCCATCACGGCCTAATATGGAATTTGGGTCGTGCCACCTCCTGAAATTAAAAGTTAGCCTAAGGGTACTTTTGCCATTTCAGATATCTGGTTCATCACTGTCTTTATGTTGTCTAGGGCTATTAAGTGAAACTGGTCAACTCGATCCCATCTAGGGTTCGGTTTCAGCGGTCCTACAGCCACTAAGGAAGATGAATGAGGTATAGGCAGGGTGGGAAAAATAATATGATCAGGTGTTGATCCAGTTTGGACTGACCCATGCCGACCCACTAAAATCCAATCCAGACCGATCCCGTCTCGGCCTAGAACATGGCCGACTAAAAAAATTCTTTTTAAAAAATTCTGGCACAGTCGACTAAAAAATTCTTTTAGAAAATTCTGGCAGAAATAAACAGCGTTTGTGAAGTTATTGAAAAATAGCCATTGTTTTGCTAAAACACTGAAAGTTCCAGCATAATATGCTGGATTTTGGAGCTTTTGCGTATAACTTTCCAGCATATGATGTTGGAACTTCAGCACACAAAAGTTCCAGCATAATATGCGGGATTATGGAACTCCTATATATAAACTTCCAGCATATTATGATGGAACTCCAACACATTACAAAATTCCAGCATATTATATTGGAAGCTCATACGTAAGAATTTGAACTCCATCATATTATGTTGGATTATTTTCGAATTTTTAAGAGTGTTTTTATTCAGATTTATCTATACATGAAAAATGGTTAAATACTATTTGAAATTGTGGCTATTCTTTAATTACCAGCTTTAAATATGACTATTTCTAAAAAAAATTCCTCCTTTTATCTTTGTTATACGTTATGTTACCTTTGAAATCCTCGTCTATCATCAGGGGGAAAAATCAGTGTAATATGTAAACACTCTCGTTTTTTTCCCGTTGGCACAACTGTTCTTCCTAAGCTTACTTACACCTGTAAAAACATCACATACCTACACCATGAATCAAATACCATCCCAAATCCAACCTCAACAGCAACAGAGCGTGGAACCACCGGATATAGGATCTATGCAAATAGATGACAACAACCTACTTCCTCAACCAAAAACATTCCTCCAAACCCTACTAGTAGATAAACACTTTTCACCTAATCCGGACAACCTCAATACCACAATCCCTAATGCTATCTTAACTGACAAACTCATCCTACAGGCGGACAACAATGATATGTTCATTCCAATCAGTGCAAATGATAAATCGTGTTTATATGAGCCTTGAAAAAATTCAGTTATCATTAAGCTCTTTAGACGCAAGATTGCGCATCATATATTGCATAACAAGCTAATTGATCTTTGGAAGCCTACTGAGGAACTTCCTTTAATTGACCTAGGATCTGAATTCTTCCTTATAAAATTTACAAAGGAAGAGAATATGATCAAAGCACTTCAAGGAGGTCCCTGGTTCATCCTGAATCATTTTCTAACTATCCGTAGGTGGGAACCAAAATTTATCGCATCTTCTACCCAACTCACATACTCAGCTTTGTGGATAAAGCTACCGGAGCTGCCGACTGAGTCTTATGATTTAGAGATTTTACAAAGAGTTGGCTCGAAAATGGGAAAGCTACTCAAGATAGATTCTTGCACTTCCTCAACTACTAGGGGCAGATACACAAGGGTTTGTATCGAGGTACCTCTGGAAAAGCCTTTGAAAACACATATCAATATAGGACATCATAGACAAATCATACATTACGAAGGGTTAAACTTAATCTGCATGTTTTGTGGACGTTTTGGGCATACAAAACACTCCTTTATGTTCGCTACTTCCACATCCCTGGAGGACCCATCACCACATAAGGAGACAAAGATGGATAAACTGATAGAAGGTAACTGGAAAACTTTGGACTTTGCCAGAAAATCCAGCAACAACAACAGGAACCCCATCGCTTCAGTTCCCAGGGCGGTGGCAGAAGCAGGTCTTCCACGTCAGCAGCTTGGGCCAGGTAAGTTTACAAACCCTACTAGGCCTCACTTGGGCCATCCCACTGCGGATAAGGCATACACTACAAGGCCCAATATGTTGAGTACTAACACATTTGATTGTCTCTATACCTTGGACCTAAATAGAGACGGGCCAACTAGTATTGATTGTCCATCGATGCACTCGGCCCAAATAATAGGTGATGTTTTGAAAACTAACTTATCACATAATCACGCCCACTCTACTGACC
>MU698583.1:30762-54478 GCA_026770625.1 Nicotiana glauca | reverse complement strand
ACTACTTGCCTCCTTTGGGCGAAGTTTTTAGTTTAAATAGGGTTTAGGTCTTAAAAATTCCGTTTTTACACTTCAATCCCTCAACTTTACGACGCCTGCCGCGGTTCTGCCGTGGTCGCGGTGGAACCGCGGCCAAACCACCCTTCTGAATCTCAAAACTTCAGCAGCCCTCACCCACCGCGGTAGAACCGCGGTAAAACAGCATCTCTGATTCTTCAGGGTTGTTCAGGCGTGGTTTCCATGGAATTTTGCATATATGGCCTTTTTCTTCTACTTTTGACTCCAAAATTGCTCCTTAGCCTTCCTTAACCATTTTGTACCTACAATTCATGAAAAACACTAATAAGAGCAATCATTCGCAATGAAATAACAAAGTTAACTATAGCATTAACTAATGCCTTTCCTAAACACAACAAATATGCATTTAACGTTTATTACAAGATATATCATTTACCTAAACATTTATGAAAATAAGTTTCTCTACATCAGAAAGGATAAAGGAATAAATAAGTAGAAAAGAAATAGAACCTGATTTTTGTAGCATTCTTTTGTTCACCGTGAATTTTAACTTTTTCCTAGCTGCACCATTTGTCACGTTGATTTGGGGATAAAGAGAAAAAAATCTTGTTTTTGTTGCTTCTGAGAGTCAATTGTTGTTTCGCTGCTTGTGTTATGACAAATTTAAAATAAACCTTCATGCTTTTTTTGATAAAATATTTTTCCCAATCCATAGAAAGTGTCCAGCACTTTAGAACATTCTATTCTTCGTTTTCTACATTTGTGAATTTTTTTCACGAAACAATTTGTGAAGTTTGGCCTTACAATTTTCTGATTGAAATAACTCATATCCTATAATCCACATCTATCATGCAAGTGATGTAGACTATTAATTAAATAATGATAACACCAAAAACTTGGCTAATCAGCCAAGAGTAGCAAATGTAGGAAACCAAACTATAAATAGGAAACATTAGTTCTCTCATGCCCCAACCTCGGGGAGCGCGACCGACGCACGATCGAGTGCACTCGGTCAAACAAGCCTATTCAGCCTTTCCTACCCGACTTATTCATAACCCGAGAAGGAAACACATCACCATTTGTTAAACAGGGGAAAAATCAATTATATAAATATGTACTATTTCATTTTTACTTAAAGGCAAAATACATAATCTACCCATCAAACTTAGGACCAAATCCCTCTTACACACCTGTTGAATACGGGTTTTATTTTACACACCAAACCTTTCAAAAGCGTGTCAAAAACACACATTTTTTAGTAGGTGTCACTCGCGTATTTTTCACACATAAGAGGCGAGTGAACAATCAAAATTTTGTGTCTAAAGGCATTTTGACAGCCCTGTCCAGCCTTTTCATTTTTTCAAATACTTTTCTTTATTTTTTAGAATAAAAAATCCACTATTCTTTTCCATCTTCTTCCATTATTGCTGCATTTCTTCTTATGCCACCGTACATACCACCAAATATATTTGCCAAGATTTAGAGGAGGACAAAAAAAACCAGAGATTCAACATCGTCGAAGTAATGTAACAACCATATCCAACTTTTTAAAATTATTTAAGTGTGCTAGATTTAAAAGTTTATCACAGGTTGTGTGAAAGATGGGTGGAAAATTCAAAAAACACCATTGTTGAGCTATTGAAAAAGCTTGAAAATTCAACTGGATCTTGTTAATTTTGGATTTTTGAATTGAACTTGTAACTCGATTTTGATTGACTAGTTAAAGTTACTTGGCAATCTCTTCCAATTTGTGACAGAATGTTGAAAATTCAATTAAGATGCTACTTGATAATTTCTTCCCGTTTGTGACTTGATCCAAAAGGAATAGTAATTACAAAAGTTTTAAAAGCTCTTTTATTTGTCCTTTGATTCTAAGTTATTATTTTTTTTTTTTGGGTCTTGCTAGAAATTTTTCTCAAGAACAATGATAATGGAAGACAAGGTGGGAAAGATGAAGAAGGGGGTATATATGTAATTTTAAGTGTGTTTTTATTTTTTTAAATTAATGACACATGTCACGAGCATATTGGTGCGTGATACACATACATTTTATGAAACTGGTCCAGCATGAAAGTGGTGTGTAATTGACACACTTTTAAAAGGTTCGGTGTGTAAAATAAAACCCGTGTTCAACAGGTGTGTAAGAGGGATTTGGTCCTAAGTTTGATGGGTAGATTATGTATTTTGCCTTACTTAAACACCATATGCCATAGTTAAATTTCCAAAAGTAAATACAGTTGACAATCTAGTGGAAGAGTTCCAAAATATAATGTGATCCAATGACCACTCAGATACCCATACATGACCCATATAAATGTCCACGGAGCCTCAATGCTGGCAACAAGGCCCAGACGATACCTCAAAACGTAAAAATTTATACAAAAGAAGAACTACATAACCCCTGGGAGAAGTAGGGTCTCACCAAGACTGTTGTGAGGAGAGAAAGAGAGCACCGCTATCTGCGATCAACGCTATCTGTAATGAAACCACCTATATCCATTCAAAGATATAGAGCCCCCGGAAAAAGGAACATTAGTACTGTCGAATAGTACTAGCATGCAAGGCAAACACAAATCTTAATAGTATGAACAATGAAAATAAATAGAAGGCAGTTAAAATAATCAATAAGTACTTCACAGGATTACAAGGAAACACCAAATAAGGACCACTTCACTCTGATTCAATCTTTTCATCTCTTTAGGTTAATAATCTTTAGTGTCCAATGCCACAACTCATAATGCCACCGTATTTTTATACGGAGTCCGGTATCGGCCCGACCGGCTAAGACCTCCCAAGTGAGACATATCCAAACTCACAATGATAATCAGGAACCAAATATAAATTCCACCATATATACAACATGGCATTCGGTCTCGGTCCGATCGGCTAAGCCAGCTCACTTGGGGCTAACCTCTTTCAATTATTCACTTAATTCCCTTTCCTTTCCATATTCCATTGCATGTCACAAACAACCCCATTTATTAGGTAATTTTTGGCACTTGGACACATTTTATAATTCAAATCTTTCCCTTCATTATTTATTCAAATAACTTCATCATCCATGTCAATAAGTGCTATGATATAAGGCATGCACACATAAGGAAAGAAAAAGAAGAGCTTGGAGAATATAATTGCATTTTCAAATAGCATGATTTCAGGGTAACACTTAAAATAATTATGGAACATAAATCTTTCAACCCAATACATAAAGGTAATCCATCTAGTATGATTAGCTCGGAACTTACGCCAATTGTTCGGACACCAACAATTCAATACTAAGAAGAAGAGGGTTATCCATACATACCTTAATTGAGTCTTTACTTAATTCCTACGACAAGTTCCGAAATCTTTAGCATCTTCCATCTATTTAACAATGTAGCACAATTGAACGCATTATTAGGAAATTGATCATAGCCCTAGCTCACTTGAGCATTATATCAAACATTATGTGTTTGTTAGGGTCTTATGGCCCCTTTTTAGTGGAAGATTCCCCCAACCCATTCCCCATTCTTTCCTATCTTTCTTTTAGCACTCCCCTACATACCTTAGGATCACATGAATGCAAGGTAACCACCCTAATCCCCATGAATTACCTTACTAATGGTCCATTTTATCTACAATATGGAATTAAGAGCTTGGGTGATAGAAGCTTACCTCTTGGAAGGAAGACATGTCTTGATTGTTAATCTTCAAGATGTCTAGGCTAGGATTTGATGAACAATTGATGGAGACCCCTTCCTCTCTCTTTGATCCTCCTCTCTTACTCTAATTATCAGAGAAAATATGTTGAAAATGGCCTAAGGGGGTGTTTTAAATAAAATGGGTGTCGGGTTTTAAATTTAAAAAATGGGTGCCCCAAGACAGGTTTGCAGTCGCATATGTGACCGCATAATGGTTATGTGGTCTACAAAGTGACTGCAGAAAGAGCCTCAAGAAGTTAAGTTTGTAAGAAATTCACCGTCTCTTCTAGAGACTTCTAGTGTGGCCCATATATAAGGTAATAAATTATTTACCTTGTCTCCCAAAGGAAATAATATATCAGATAATATTCTGTAGTTATGCATACATGGTAGTTTCTTTGATGGAAAGAAATTACCATATATTAAGAGTCCCTAGGGTAATTATAATTTGTGGAGAAGTCCCTAGGGCTAAATTATTTGCCTAAGAGTCCCTAGCCTACCTATAAATACGCATGTGACTCCATCAGTCTAGCATCCTACGATAGGCACGGGCTAGAAGGCTCCATAGGTTTTCTGTCAAAATTTTACAAGGCAATTCTACAACAATTGAACAACTATGGCTGAAGGTACGTTCCTTATTTAATTTTCGCTGCGTTGGCTCTATGTTTGTATTGGAATTTCAACATGTGGTATCAGAGCCGGCCTTTAGCTGTGTTGTTCAGTATCTGGTTTCATTGATGATGATTAAGAATTTAATTTACCGTCCAATATTGTCATGTTTTTGTAACAACTAATTCGTCACATGGAACTGAACTCTAGTTGACAAATTATTCTTTAATTTTTGGTTCCGAGTATATTGTTGTTAACTACTTAATATAAGTACTTTATGCATAAACCAAAATAATACAAATAGAAAGGGGTTATTGAACCCACGTAATCACACAAGCCAGTAACTACTGTCTTTTAAGTGATGCTACCTTATTTCCTTTTGTTTGGATCAAATTCATGTTTATTATTGAATGTTACTTTTCTCTTGGATTTTGTTCATGACTACTAACTGTGAAAGAGGACTGGTAATACATACCAAACATTATTTCTTCTTTAACCAAGAAGATTCATGCGGCCATAATTGATTTAATTTAAAATCTTAAGTATTATTTGTATTAAAGGGTGCATAAATTAAGTTGGTTACTTTAGTTATCATATTTTGTTTGCAATAACAGTAAGTTGATTAAAACTGTTTGCTTTGGTTATCATGTTTTATATACCTCATTTCGGAAGCCCATAATTATAAACTTAATATTTTAAGCTTTACCATATTCATATTTCCTTTTACCAAATATATTTGGCTTTTGTCTTTGAGTTATGAGAAAAGGAATAATTGAATGTTTTTACAAAGAAACATGTTTTACAGCGTTACTGTTATTTTAAGTTCTTATAATTCTTTAATCATAAGAATTATATTCTGGAGTTGGGATTCTGATAAGCTTTGTGCTTAATTAATGTGTGTACCCGTTTTGATTTCTAATCAACATACGATTTAGTTGATTATTAGGACAAATTATTTTGAGATGTCAATTTTGAGTTTTCTTTTATGTGATGTACTTAGGAATAGCCACAACATCTTGGGTACGTAATATAAAAGCAATTGAGTTACTTAATCACATAACGTTTAGTGATTAAAGGTTATAATGACATCTACTAAGTCCAGTTATCTTATTAAAATGGTAACCCGGCCCTACAGGTAGGTAACTATTTTGGTGAGATTAATTGTGAATGAGATAGTAAACCTTTAAGTTAAAATTATCTTATGCCCACAGGTACGGATAAATTTTTGTGTATCTTGGTTTACTAGTCTAATAAAGTAAAGTAAATTCTATGTATGGGCTGCAACCTTTGCCCACAGGAAGGTCTAGAATTTACTTAGAATCAGTATTTTACACGATTAATATTTGATGGATTGTGCTTCATAGCTTATGTATGTTTATCCTTGTTTTGCAGTCTTTATCGCTTTTCCTACCACTATTTTTAATGAGAATGCTCGAATTCCAATGCTTTCTGGTGACAATTATGTTGAATGGAAGGAAAAAGTCCTTCTCACTTTAGGGTGCTCGGATCTGGACCTGTCACTCCGTGTGGATGAACCACATATCCCCGCGGAATCAAGTACGCCAACTGCTAAGGCTAATTATGAGCGGTGGGACCGATCTAATCGCTTAAGTTTAATGCTCATAAAAGCTCACATAAGCCAAAGCATTAGGGGTTATATCCCTAATAGCGATAAGATCAAATCTTACATGAAGGCAATTGATGAACAATTTGTAAGCTCTGACAAGGCATTGGCCAGCACCATTATGAAGAGGCTCTCAAGTATGACTTTCGACAGAAGTCGTACAGTGCGTGAGCACATCATGGAGATGAGAGACATTGCTGCTAAACTCAAGTCCCTTGAGGTTGATATGTCTGAACCATTTCTTGTGCATTTCATTCTCAACTCCCTTCCTACGGTATATAGTCTGTTCAATATTTTTTACAACACACATAAGGATAAATGGTCAATCAATGAACTTTTGACCATGTGTGTTCAAGAAGAAGGGAGGTTGAAACATGAGATACCTGAAAGTGTTAATATGGTGACTCATGGTAAGAGAAATGCAAAGAAAGGCAAAAGTGTTCCCATGAAGAAGAAAAGCACCTTTGACAAAGTTGCTTGTCGTTTCTGTAAGAAGAAGGAACACTGGAAGAAGGATTGCATGAAATACAAGAAATGGCTTGAGAAGAAAGGTAATTTTACCTTTGTATGTTATGAATCTAATTTTACTGAAGTTTCTGATAATACATGGTGGATTGATTCTGGTGCTACAATTCACATTGCCAAAATCATGCAGGGCTTTCTAACTCAGAGGAAGTCGATAGAAAATGAACAATATGTCTATTCTGGCAATATGACACGTTCACGTGTGGAAGGCGTGGGGACTTATAGGCTCATTTTGAAGGATGGTTTTCACTTAGATTTAGAAAATACCCTTTATGTTCCAGAATATTCTAGAAATTTAATTTCTCTTTCAGGGCTATCGATTAGTGGATATGATTTGAACTTTCATTATCCTTCTGTGAAACTTTTGAAAGATAATAAAGTTATTGGTTTTGAAAATTTGAATGAAAATTTATATAAACTTGAGCTAGACCCCACATTTGAATGCAATATTTTAACTTTGCATGATAAAGAAATTGATGCTAAGTGATGTATTATCAATGAGAACTCATCTAGTCTTTGGCACAAGAGATTGGGACACATCTCTATTAATAGAGTCAAAAGGTTAGTTAATGACGGAGTTCTAAAAGCTCTTGATTTTTCTGACTTTGGGACTTGTGTGGACTGCATAAAGGGTAAGCAGATCAACAAATCAACTAAAGGTGCCAAAAGGAGTTCTCAATTACTTGAGATCATACATACAGACATATGTGGACCTTTTTCTATCCCTTGCTTGAATGGTGAGAGATATTTTATCTCATTTATTGATGACTATTCAAGATATATGTATCTCTATTTTCTGTTTAACAAATCAGAAGCACTTGATGCTTTTAAAGTTTACAAAACAGAAGTAGAGAAACAAACTGGTGCTTAGATCAAAATTGTAAGATCTGATAGGGGTGGAGAATATTATGGTAGGTACACAGATAAGGGACAAGTTAAGGGTCCATTTGCTGAGTTCCTTGAAAGTGAAGGTATAATTGCTCAATATACCATGCCAGGAATACCACAACAAAATAGTGTGGCAGAAAGAAGGAACCGGACATTAATGGACATGGTAAGAAGCATGATTAGCAGATCAAGTTTAACTTTATCCTTATGGAGTGAAGCTTTAAAAACCGTTGTGTATATTTTAAATAGGGTTCCATCCAAGGTTGTCCCCAAGACACCTTTTGAGTTATGAAAAGGATGGAAACCTAGTTTAAATCATTTACACATTTGGGGATGTCCAACTAAAGTAAGGGTTTATAACCCACAACTAAAGAAGTTGGATGAAAGAACAATAAGCGGTTATTTTATAGGCTATGCGGTTAACTCTAAGGGATTTAGGTTTTATTGTCCTTCTCGTTCTCCTAAAATTATTGAAGCTAGAAACGCTAAATTTCTTGAGAAGCATGAAGAGAGTGGGAGTTGTTTGACTCAAAGGGTGAAATTGGAAGAAATAAGGGAACCATCTGTGATGCCTTTATATATTGGGAACTTGAATGTTACTCAAAAAAATTCTCATGAATTATCTGAACAACAACAAGTTCAAGAGCCACCACCACTTGAGGAGCCACATGAAGATCAACCCGCTTTATCTGAACCCACTGAAGAAGTGTCTGAACCAGTGGGAGTGAGAAAATCCTCAAGAATTTGAAAACCAGCAATTTCTAGTGACTATGTTGTATATCTCTAAGAGTCTGTTTATGATATTGGACTAAAAGATGATTCATGCTCATTTTCACAAGCCATGAGTGGAGAAAACTCTACACTTTGGTATGATGCCATGAAAGAAGAGTTAGAATCTGTGGCTAAAAATAAAGTCTGGGATCTTGTCGAATTACCAAAGGGATCCTCTATCATAGGTTCCAAGTAGGTCTTTAAAACTAAAAGAGACTCATCGGGTAATATCGAATGATATAAAGCCAGACTTGTAGCCAAGGGTTTTACTCAAAGGGAAGGCATTGGTTACCATGAAACCTTCTCTCCAGTATCAAAGAAGGATTTATTGAGAATAATCATGGCATTAGTAGCTCATTTTGATTTAGAGTTACATCAAATGGATGTGAAACAACTTTTCTGAATGGAGATCTTGAATAGGAGGTATACATGCATCAGCCTGAAGGATTTTATAATAAGGACAAAAGTCACCTTGTTTGCAAGTTGAATAAATCCATTTATGGGCTAAAACAGGCTTCCTGCCAATGGTATATTAAATTTCATAATGTTGTTTCTTCATTTTGATTTCGGAGAACATCATTGATCAATGTATATACTTTAAGATAAGTGGGAGCAAATATAATTTTCTAGTCCTATATGTGGATGATATTTTACTTGCAAGTAGTGATTTGGGATGGTTGCACGAGACTAAACAATTCCTTATCCAGAATTTTAAGATGAAGGATATGGGTGAAGCCTCCTATGTCATTGGCATAGAGATTCACAGAGACAGATCCCAAAGATTACTTGGACTGTCTCAGAAGGCCTACATTGAAAGAGTTCTGGAAAGATTCGGGATGAAGAACTGTTCACCTATAGCATCACCCATAATTAAAGGTGACAAATTCTCATTGAATAAATGTCCACAAAATGCATTGGAAAAGGAGCAAATGAAAGACATTCCCTATGTTTCGCTTGTTGGGAGCCTTATATATGCACAGGTCTGTACTAGACCTGATATTGCTTTTACGGTAGGAATGCTTGGCAGATATCAAAGTAACCCTGGTCTTGACCATTAGAAAGCTGGTAAAAGGGTCTTGAGATATTTGCAAGGAACCAAGGCTTTTAAGCTCACATACAAATACTCTAACTCATTGGAGGTGATTGAATATTCATACTCTGATTTGGGTGGATGCAAAGACACTGGTAAATCCACTTCAGGATATATTTTCCTTCTTGCTGGAGGTGCTGTGTCTTGGAGAAATGTCAAGCAGACCATTGTTGCAACATCCACAATGGAAGCTGAATTTATAGCATGCTATGAAGCTACATCACAGGCGTTATGGTTGAAAAACTTTATTTCCGACCTTAGGATTGTTGATTCCATTTCAAGGCCATTGAGAATCTTTTGTGACAATTCAGCTGTAGTTTTCTTTTCTAAGAATAATAAAAGTGGCAGCTGAAGCAAGCATATCGACATAAAGTACTTGATGGATAGAGACTATGTGAAGAAGCAAGATGTGAATTTTGAGCATGTTAGTATTACTTTGATGATTGCTGATCCTATGACTAAAGGTCTGTCGACTAATATTTTCAAGGATCATGTAACACATATGGGGCTTAGTAGCTCAACTTAGTCTTGCTTTACTCTCTAATAGTTTGTCTAGACATTATGTTTATTTTGATATACATGACAGTGCAGACTTTTGGTTTTTCATGTATTATTTATGATCATTGGATCAATAAAGTTGGACTCTGAATGACTTATATTAGGTTCATTCATAAAGTTGTTAGACACTTTATTAGAATATATTGTATATTGTAATACATGGAAGGAAGTATTTTTTTAAAAGCATGACCGCCATGATTCGTGTAATAATATATTCTAGTTAAAGTGATTGTCGCATAACTTTTAGTTGAGTGATAAAATTTATGGCCATACTATATGTTATCTCTCATAAAGGATTATCTGATTTTAAATATATGGGCCAAGTGGGAGAATGTAAGAAATTCACCGTCTATTCTAGAGACTTCTAATGTAGCCCACATATAAGGTAATAAATTATTTACCTTGTCTCCCAAAGAAAATAATATATCAGATAATATTTTGTAGTTATGCATGGTAGTTTCTTTGATGGAAAGAAATTACCATATATTAAGAGTCCCTAGGGTAATTATAATTTTTAGAGAAGTCCCTAGGGCTAAAGTATTTGCCTAAGAGTCCCTAGCCTACCTATAAATACGCATGTGATTCCATCAGTCTGGCATACTACGATAGGCACAGGCTAGAAGGCTCCATAGGTTTTCTATCAAAGTTTTACAAGGCAATTCTACAACACTTGAACAACTATGGTTGAAGGTACGTTCCTTGTTTAATTTTCGCTGCGTTGGCTCTGTGTTTGTATTGGAATTTCAACAAAGTTTTCTGACTGAGTATGTGCCTCGTATGCGGTTCGCATATCTGTTCTACGATCGCATAATGCATCGCAAAACTTCCCTTCCCAAAAATTCAAGGAAGATATGTGATCAACATGCGACCCGCATAGCGATTATGCGATCGCAAAATTGGGCCGCATAACTGGCCTCAAAATTGGCCAACTTTTTGTTTCACTTTACGCCCATTATTGTAACACCCCAAACTTTAAACAGAGTCCCACATCGACAAAATATAAGAGAAATGCTGGGTATATAAGTTAATAAGCCTTAGACCTTAGTGATGTGTTTTAAACCCGTGAGGGCCTAGGCCTAGAGCGGACAATATCACTAGCAGGCTGGGCTGTTACAGATGGTATCAGAGCACTCTTATGTCAGCCATGTCGATGGTGGGTCAGAGTTCGAATGAGTTTAGACAAATCCCAGTTAGGCGGGGCAAACCTCAGTGCTGAGTCTAGGCAAATCCCATGCGGTGGGGCAAACGTTAGCGAGGACGTTAAGCCCATAAGAGGGGGTGTATGTAACAACCCAAACTTTAGACAGAGTCCCATATCGGCAAAACACAAGAGAGATGCTGGGTATATAAGTTAACAATCCTTAGACCTTAGTGATGCCTTTTAAACCCGTGAGGGCCTAGGCCCATAGTGGACAATATCACTAGCGGGCTGGGCTGTTATAATTATGCGATTCGCAGAGGGATTATGCGATCACATAATGGGCCGCAGAAATGCATTCTTCTGCGAAACATTTTCCTCTAAGTCTATAGGGTACTCTTCAACCCAAAAATTTCGAACCGCGACGAGCCGCGAAGAATTTCTACTATAATAATGCAGGAATCCAACTTGGCACCACGAAATCCGAGTTTTTGTTTGTTAGGAATTTTTTTTCTCTGGGTCTTTACAAGTTCGTAATGTAACTATTTTGAAGGGTTGCACCCTTTCAGATAAATTTGGTGCTTTTATTATTAAATAGGGTTAGATTTTTAAGGGGAATTTCTGTAAGTTAACTTCTGACTTAAGAGCTATAGATATAGATACCTACTCTTGGGGCTACTATTGAAGTTATAGCCGCATTGTATGAAATTTTGCTAAGTGTATCTAAAATAGTTCAATCTCTTCAATGCAACATAGGAAATCAAATATAAAGTTCTATTGTCTTTCAAATACGACTTCAGAAATTTAAATTTTAAGTAGTTCAATATCTTCAATGCAACTTCAAAAATCAAATATGAAGTTCTTCTATGTCGCAAATGCAACTTCAGATTTCGAAGAGCACTGAAACATAAATCTTCAATTTGAACAATCCAACACACGATTCAATGCCCAAATCTACTTCAAATGAGCTCAAATTTGAAATATAATTTTCAAATATAATAAAGAACAAACTCCAATCATCAAATTGTCAAAACAATAACAAATTTAACATACCTATTTTGCAACTAAGAAGAAGAAAAAAAGAAACCCTAAGCACAAAGAAAAAAAAAACAGGAAGAAGAAGAGAAAAATGTATCTATTTGAAGTTANATTGAAGATATTGAACTACTTAAAATTTAAAAGTAAGTACAAATTCAATGAGTAACGCAAAACTAAGCGCCACATAAAAGTTTTACAATTTTATCTTTATTTGTTTTTTCTAGTATATACAAGGGCGTATCTAGAGTATAATATATGGATTCCCAAGAACCCAGTAACTTTTACATAGATCCTATATTTTTATTAAAAAGATTACTAAATATCTATAAATATCTAACTGTGAACCCAATTATTATGGTATATTAATTTGAGATTGCGGTAGGAACCCATGAACTTTAAATCCTGAATCCGCCTCTCAGTATATATATATATATATATATATATATATATATATATATATATATATATATATATCCAGAAGCACTGGGTTTAATCAAACGATCCACTGTTTAATTAGTTACGGCTCATTTGCTCTCATTTTAGATTTGAAAATTTTTTTATGGTGTCAACAACATCAAGTTGAGTGTCTAAAAGCTTCAGTGCATTTATGTTTGTTGACATGACAACGTCTAATTTGTATCAGTTGGTGTAGCTGATAACTCTCAATTCCGCAAAACTCTTGAGGAAAGGAACCAACACATTTGCTTGTCCAAACATATATAGAAAGGAAAGAATATTTGTTGCAAATGGACTATCAAAGTTTTGATTTGGCAATTGGCATGTAAACAAAAACATGGATATGGAAGTTTACTTAGGGTGGCAAGTAGTAAAAAATAAAGCAGTTACCAAGAGTCATGGTAGGATAAATAAGATCCCTTCATCTTTAATTAGACATCTCAAGTTCGAACCTTGAAATTGAAAAAAATTTGGTCGGAAGAGCTTTCCCCTTTAATAGACTTAACGTAATGCGAATTCGGATCACTTTACAAGAATCAAATACTGGATGAAAAACGCAAAAAAATAAAAATAAAAATAGTTGCAAGGAGATCACATGGGCTTTGAGAAGGCCCCTGCGTCCTTATAGCTCTGTTGAAGAATGATAGGAAAGAGCCCCTTTGTTTGGTGTACCTAATGAACAAAAGAGGGACCACATTTTTAAATCAACAAGTGTTTGTCGATGGCTACTTGACTGGGGATCTTTGAGTTTTGCTGCATAGAGCTTTTGATTCTATACCTGACTCTAGTATCGTGTAGGGGTCCGAAATTCAAAGACAAACAAGTTTGTAGAGACGCATAAAATGGAACAAAGTAGTAAAATTCCTAAACAATTTTGAATTTTAATTATTTTTTAAAATTAAAAACTTGTCCACTTATGGGGTAAATTTCACCGATAGTCATTTAATTTTGAGTTTGTAACACAAAAGTTACTTTTCTATTTTTTGTCACATAAAATCATTCAACTTTGAATTTGTAATACAAAAGTCACTTTTCTATTTTTGTCACATAAAAGTCATTTTTTGGCCAAGTTAACTACAACAACAACAACAACAAACCCAGTTTGATCCCAACAAGTGGGATTTGGGAAGGTTAATTTGTACGCAGACCTTACCCCTACCTAATGCAGGTAGAGAGGTTGTTTCCAATAGACCCTCGGCCCAGGAAGGGCAAGAAGAAGAAGAAGAAGAAGAAGAAAGCAAGGGCGGAAGAAAAATGGAAGATAAAAGAAAAGGGAGAGATAAAGGATAAGTGGTACCAAATAATAGCAACAGGGAATACAATACCTGAGGCGAACAAAATCACATAACATAATAAAAATCTAAGAATATGAAAGGACATGCATACTACTAAGACTATCAGTGAACAACTATATACTACCTACTAATCTTCTACCTTAATCCTCGGCCTCCACACTTTCCTATCAAGGGTCATGTCCTCAGTAAGTTGAAGCATCGCCATGTCCTACCTAATCACCTCTCCCCAATACTTCTTAGGCCTACCTCGACCTCTTCTTAAACTCTCCATGGCCAACATCTCACATCTCCCAACAAGCGCATCCATGCTTCTTCTCTTAACATGTCCGAACCATCTCAACCTCGACTCCCGTATCCTACCCTCCACAGAGGCTACTCCCACTCTATCTCGGATAGCTTCATTCCTAATCCTATCTCTCCTGTTACACCCACACGTCCATCTCAATATCCTCATCTTTCCTACTCACACCTTATGCACGTGGGAGTTCTTGACTGGCCAACACTCAGCCCCATACAGCATAGCCGGTAGAACCACCACTCGATAAACCTTACCCTTAAATCTTAGCGGCACATTCCTATCACACAAAACACCGGAAGTGAACCTCCACTTCATCCATCCCGCTCCATTGCGATGTGCGACATCTTCGTCAATTTTTCTGTTACCCAGGATAATAGACCCAAGATACTTAAAACTCGCTCTCTTGGGGATAACTTGAGCATCAAGCTTAACCTCTATGTCTGCATCATGCGTCTTGTCACTGAACTTGCACTCTAAATATTCTATCTTGTCTCTACTTAGTTTGAAACCTTTAAACTCCAAGGTCTGTCTCCAAACCTCCAACCTCGCGTTAACTCCGCCATGCGTCTCGTCAATCAACACTATATCATCAGCAAATAACATGCACCAAAGCACCTCCCCTTGGATGTGACGCGACAATACATCTATCACCAAGGCAAATAAAAATGGGCTAAGAGCCGATCCCTGATGAAACCCCATCACCACAGGGAAATACTCCGAGTCACCACCCCTAGTCCTTAACCGAGTCTTAGCATCATTATACATATCCTTAATCACACTAATGTATGCTATCGGAACACCGCTAACCTCCAAACACCTCAACAGGACCTCCCTTGGAACTTTGTCGTATGCTTTCTCAAAGTCAATAAACACCATACGCAAATCCTTCTTCCTCTCCCTGTACTGCTCCACTAATCTCCTTACCAGATGAATTGCTTCCCGGCATGAATCCAAACTGATTCTCAAAAATAGACATGCACCTCATCACCCTAGCCTCCACCACCCTTTCCCAAACTTTCATAGTGTGACTCAATACCTTGATACCTCCATAATTATTGCAATTTTGGATATCACCCTTGTTCTTATAAAGCGGGACCATCGTACTCCACCTTCTTTCTTCGGGCATCTTCTTTGTCAAAAATAATATTAAACAGCCCAGTGATCCACTCCAAACCTGCTCGCGCCACGCTCTTCTAGAATTCCACCGAAATTTCGTATGGACCCGTCGCTCTACCCATGCAAATCTTACGCATCGCCCCTTCCACCTCCTCTACCATAATCCGCCTACCGTACCCAAAATCCTGCCGACTCTCGGAGTGCTCCAACTCACCCAGCACAATGCGTTTATCCCCCTCCTCGTTCAACAGTTTATGGAAGTATGTCTGCCATCTTCTCCTAATAAGTGCCTCATCCATCAACACTTTTCCATCCTTGTCCTTGATGCATTTGACTTGGTCCAAGTCGTGGGCTTTCCTCTCTCTCACCTTGGCGAACTAGTACAACCTCTTGTCCTCGCCTTTGCCCTCGAGCTCCCCGTACAAATGAGCAAACACCGCATTCTTAGCCTCCGTAACCGCTAACTTTGCCTCTTTCTTAGCCTTTCTATAACACTCCCGATAATTCCTTTTTTCCTACTCGTTTGTACTCTCTACTAGCTTTAAATATGCAGCTTTCTTATCTTCCACTTTACCTTGAACTTCTCCATCCACCATCAGTCCCCTTTATGACACCCCGGAGAGCCCTTCGTGACTCCTAAGACCTCTCTAGCAGCTACCCTAATGCAATCTGCAGTCGTGAACCACATACTAGACGTGTCCCCCTACTCATCCAGGCCCTCATAGACAACAACTTCTCCCCTAACTCCTGAGCTTTGTCCTTGGTCAAGTTACCCCACTTGATCGTAGGTTGCTTGCACCCCGCCCTATTCCTCCTACTCATCTTTATCTCTAGGTCTATAATTAGGAGCCTACGTAGAGTCGTGAGGTGCTCACTTGGGATGAACTTGTAGTCAGTTTATCACATTTCCTACAAAGAATATAATCAATTTGAGTCTTGCCCATTGAATTCCGAAAAGTGACCAGGTGCTCTTCCCTCTTCGGAAAACTCGAGTTAGCTATAACCAAATCAAAAGCTCTAGAAAAATCCAACAGTGAATTACCTCTCTCATTTCTAACCCCAGAACTGTACCTGTCATGCACATCATCATAACCCCTAACACTAGCCCCAATATGACCATTGAAATCTTCGCCAATGAACAAATTCTCTATGTGCGAGATACTACACACCATCTCATCCAAATCCTCCAAAAATTACTTCTTGACCTCCTAGTCTAAACCTACTTGAGGAGCGTAAGCACTAATCACGTTTACAGTAAACCCACCAACTACCAACTTAATACTTATTCAACCTATCATTTACCCTCATAACCTCAACCACGAGCTCCTTGAGGTCCCTGTCTACAAAAATATCTACCCCATTCTTACCCCCAGCGCTCCCTGAGTACCATAGTTTATATCCGTCTACATCTCGTGCCTAGCATTCAAATTGATTTATTTAGTGTTTATTAAAGTAATTAAGTGATTTGTGACTAGATTCAAGCGGATTGGAGGCGGAATCACGGGGTAAAGCTATAGTTGAGGTTTGAGTGGAGTTCAAAACAACGAGGTAAGTGTTCGGTTTAACCTTAGCTTGAGGGATTAGGAGTTGAGTCGTAATTGTTATGTGTCTCTTGTGAAGTACGACGTATAGTCATGGTGAAGAGTATCTATACGCCGGTGTCGAGCATGACCGTGAGTCCTAAATTGATATTGTTGTGTTCTTGAATAATACTATGGATGGAATAACCAGTAGACTTGTGTTGTGGAGCAAGCTTGGACTTATTTTTTTGTGGACAGTTAATGATGAGTTAGAATGGTGTTAATATAAATGCTTAAGTCCGAATTGAGATTGGTTATAGCTGGTTTTCCCTTGCCGGGAATGAGTATTTTATGATTGATCCTCTACCGAGGGTTGTGATTATGGATGTGGTAAGTTATGTATATTTGGAACAGGTTGTGCGCCGCAACATAAAATATTGTGGATCGGGTTGCACACCGCAACATAAATTAGAATGGATCGGGTTGCACGCCGCAACAGGTATATGTTATATTTATTTGATCGGGTTGCACACCGCAACAGTTATGGTTAAACGTATGGATCGGGTTGCACGCCGCAACAGTTATAGTTAAAAAGTATGGATCGGGTTGCGCACCGTAACAACAGTACTATTATATGGTTTTAGACATTGTACTGTTCCTTCATATGTTGTTCAATTTCTGCTAAGATGAACTGTTTCCTCGAGGCATGTACCCCCTCCCCTTTTTAACTTCTTATTACTTGTTTATTTTCCGCCATATGCTATATAACTATACAGGTTTTATCTGGAGTTTGGTCCTAGCCTCGTCACTACCTGCAGGGGTTAGACCAGACACTTACCAGCACATGGAGTCGGTTGTGCTGATACTATACTCTGTACTTATGTGCAGATACCGGAGCAGCTTACGGTGCATAGCAGTAGTTCAGGGGCCATCTTTCAGTCCACGAGATCCCGAGGTAGTCTTGCAGGCGTCTGCAGACCCGACATCTCTTATATCTGATTTATGCACTATTTCCTTTTTTAATCCGGGACATATTTGTTTTCTTTGTTCAGACACTTGTATGTAGCACTCTTAGATAGTTCGTGTATATTGTGACACCAGGTGCTTGGTAGAGACATGTATTGGCTATGTATGATTTGTTTTCCTATCCATCTAAGTCTTCCGCTAAAATTTTATTTTCCGCTGTCATTTGATTCCTTTTCATTAATAATCTCATTGTTTTAACATGTATAAAATAAAAAAGGGTTAAAGATTTCAAAGGTTTATGGCTTGCCTAGATTCCACGAGTAGGCGCCATCACGACTCCCGAGGGTGGGGATTCCGTGTCGTGAAACTGCCCTTGCACATCTTACACATCGCCCCTTCCACCTCCTCTACCATAATCCGTCTACCGTACCCAAAATCCTGCCGACTCTCGGAGTGCCCCAACTCACCCAGCACAATGCGTCTATCCCCCTCCTCATTCAATAGTTTATGGAAGTATGTCTGCCATCTTCTCCTAATAAGTGCCTCGTCCATCAACACTTTTCCATCCTTGTCCTTGATGTATTTGACTTGGTATAAGTCGTGGGCTTTTCTCTCTCTCACCTTGGCCAACTAGTACAACCTCTTATCCCCGCCTTTTCCCTCGAGCTCTCCGTACAAATGAGCAAACACCGCATTCTTAGCCTCCGTAACTGCTAACTTTGCCTCTTTCTTAGCCTTTCTGTAACACTCCCGATAAGTCCTTTTTTCCTCCTCGTTTGTACTCTCTACTAGCTTCAAATATGCATCTTTCTTAGCTTCCACTTTACCTTGAACTTCTCCATTCCACCACCAGTCCCCTTTATGACACCTAGGAGAGCCTTTCGTGACCCTTAAGACCTCTCTAGCAGCTACCCTAATGCAATCCGCAGTCGTGAACCACATACTAGACATGTCCCCCTACTCATCTAGGCCCTCATAGCCAACAACTTTTCCCCTAACTCCTGAGCTTTGTCCTTGGTCAAGTTACCCCACTTGATCGTAGGTTGCCTGCACCCCGCCCTATTCCTCCTACTCCTCTTTATCTCTAGATCCATAATTAGGAGCCTATGTAGAGTCGTGGGGTTCTCACTTGGGATAAACTTGTAGTCAGTGCACATACCTTTATCACATTTCCTACAAAGAATATAATCAATTTGAGTCTTGCCCATTGAATTCCGAAAAGAGACCAGGTGCTCTTCCCTCTTCAGAAAACTCGAGTTAGCTATAACCAAATCAAAAGCTCTAGAAAAATCCAACAGTGAATTACCTCCCTAATTTCTAACCCCAGAATAGTACCCGCCATGCACATCATCATAACCCCTAGCACTAGCCCCAATATGACCATTGAAATCTCCGCCAATGAACAAATTCTCTGTGTGCGGGATACTACACACCATCTCATCCAAATCCTCCAAAAATTACTTCTTGACCTCCTGGTCTAAACCTACTTGAGGAGCGTAAGCACTAATCACGTTTACAGTAAACCCACCAACTACCAGCTTAATACTCATCAACCTATCATTTACCCTTCTAACCTAAACCACAAGCTCCCTGAGGTCCCTGTCTACTAAAATATCTACCCCATTCCTACCCCCCGCGCTCCCTGAGTACCATAGTTTATACCCGCCTACATCTCGTGCCCTAGTACCCTTCCATCTAGTCTCCTGAACATACGCTATAGATTTCTCCGTCAATGTCCCAATGTTCTATGACCCAATTCTCAACCTAGAGGCTTTCTTACCCCCATCCCACCCCTGGACCCCACCCCCAAACCCACCCGGGGACATGACCTTACTCTCACATCGTTCACTACCGCCATTATAAACAAAAGGATTAGGTAAACACTACCACTAAGAACCAATAATGGGAACGAAGGACTACAAGCTACGAACCCGAAATCTAAAAGCAACTCAAAAGGGCGACTACGAGAACAATAACGCGAGCAGGCACTGGAACAATGAATCTACTGGGTCTACAAAACTACACCTATGCAAATACAGGATTAAAATGAATAAATGAAACCTTAAGCTTAAAACACTAGTAGAAAAGATAGAAAAGTAATCAATCCAATCAAAACTGCCGGCAAGGTTACACTAAATAAATGTGCGCAAATACAATTCAAGAAAGATGGAACCTGGATCACAGTCGGGGATGAACGGACGCGCTTCCAAATCCGCCGAATACTACTGATATGATCAATTCCCACGAATAGAACCTGAATCTTTCAACTTGGTATACTCCAAATACTGCGGAGCCTGGCGTATAACTGCTGCTCTACTGCTTGTGCGTGTGCACCTCCCTACCTCCCTTTTGGCCAAGTTAACTAAACAGTAAATATCACCTAAATTTTATATTTTACACCGAAAATATGATATAACACTCTAAAATAAGTTAGTTATATTTAGGATAATTTGAGAAGCCTTCCTCTAAGTCTCTGTAATCTCAGTTGTGGTTTACAAATATTATGTTTACTTTCCTTATTTTCAATACTTTGTAATAATTTTGTTAAATTCATTATCATTAATGTGAAAAATATGATTCGATTATTTTGCCCATATTAATTTGTACTCATTTGTCTAATGAATTTTATAAATAAATTTTTGAATTAGTAGAAGAGTCATGGTTAAAGCATCAAACAATTTAACGTTAAACACAAATCTACGAGCTTGATATGTTCCCAACTACTAAAAGTTCCGTCAAAATCGACTTTTTGGCAAAAAACTGATTGAAAAGCGACCGATTCATAAAGATCGAAAAATGTTAGGTCCATAGAACCAAGCCACCAACTTCGATCAGTCAATTAATTCTACATCCAACACCAAAAGAAAAAGGACAATCGAAAAAATTGACTGAACTCAAATAATTTTTCTAAAATTATGTAATTGAAATGTACACTATCTGGAATCGAACTAGGGACTATACTATGGCAAGATATTATTTTGCCACTAGATCACCGGTGCATTTTGGTTTAATTTTTTATTATTTTATTTATACTCTTTAATTGTATTTTTGCACAAAAATAATCGAACACTTTCGACCGATTTTGTAAAAAAATAAAATTACCGATCGAAATCGATCGATTTTGTAAAACGATTGACCAAAATTGGTCGTTTTTTTTAAAATGATAGGTCAAAATTTTGGTCGGTTTTTTGAATGTTAATTTAGTTTATTTTAAAAGAAAAATCAACCAAAGTTGAACGGTTTCTTGTGAGATGCAAAAATAATTCTTCGCATTTTGGCGCAAAAAAAAACTATTGAATTTGGTCGGTCTCGTAAAAAAATATTGAAAAAAAATATTTTAAAAAATCGACCAACCCTTGTGGAGAAGTTATAGACACCTTTCCATACTTTGTATGTGGAGTACTTAATATAATTTTCTGCCACAGACGATTCTGACCAAATCTTTTTTAGTGCCCATAGTTTCGAGTTGTTACAAAGAAATCAAAAGATGGAATAAACATAATTTATCTATTAGAAATAACCTCCCTACCTTCATAAGGTACGGGTAACGTCTACGTATACACCACCCTCTTTAGACCTTAATTGTAGGATTTTTACTGGTAATGTTATTTTTGTTGCTGGGGATGAACGTAATTCCATAAATCACAAGAGAGAGTAGTGTTACGAAGAAAAATATTGCGGGGACATCCCTAAAATTAATCTATTATTAAATATATTTTATTAAGCTAAATAGCTATTTTGGAGTTTCAATTCATATTTAGGTGATATTTAATTTTTTTGTTAATTTGGCGAAAATTAGATGACTTTTGTGTTACAAGAAATAAAAAAGTAATTTTTGTATTACAAATTCAAATTTGAATGATTTTTACGTGATAAAAAATAAAAGAAGAAACACAAAGTTGAATGATACAACACCAAAAACGATATCTTAAGCTAGCGTTTGGTCATAGATCCCAAATTTATTTTGAAAAATTTGATTTGGGTGAAGTTTGATTTGAAGATGAAAATGTGTTTGGACATACGTTTTCAAAACATATTTTCCAACTTTATTTTGAAAAAACATGTACTGTAATTCCCAAGTTTTGGGATTTTGGCCCAAATTCAGCTCAATAGCTAATTTTGAAACTTGAAATTTTTAATTTGGAATTTGGTCAAAATATGAACAAAATTTATGGCCAAACATGAATTTTGAAAATAAATCTCAAATTTATTTTAATAAAACTTATGGCCAAATGGGCGCTGTCTCCGGGAATTTCAAATTTGACGCAAAGATAATGCCGTACTATTTTTTTGTTTGGATAATACGTACTTATAATTAGTACTCCTCACCAACTTTACAAAAAGCGACTGCATAACCACACTGTCTGTCAGAAGCTGCATTATACACTGGAAAACACACACACACACACAGAATACCTCTACTGGTGTGAGTAGTGAGAACTGAGAAGAGACAGAGAAGTAGCAGAGAAGAAGCGGTGGGACCGTGGGAGGGGTCCATTTTGCTTCAGTGCACGAAAAATTAACTCATTTATCAGTGTATGGGCCTTAGCTTTCATCTCAATCAATCCTTTTAAACTCTTCCGTCTGCTTGTAACTAACTCTACCAGTATCAGTGCGCTCTCTTTCTATTTCTCTTTGCAGCTGAGCTATGCTACGACTTTGTACATAATGACCTCTAATTTTCAGGTACTTCTCAGATCTGCACCACATTCTTCTCAAA
This sequence comes from Nicotiana glauca, assembly GCA_026770625.1. Classification (NCBI taxonomy): domain Eukaryota; kingdom Viridiplantae; phylum Streptophyta; class Magnoliopsida; order Solanales; family Solanaceae; genus Nicotiana; species Nicotiana glauca. The sequence continues at coordinate 32,168 of MU698583.1, read as the reverse complement.
ACTTCTACATTGTCTTTAATTATTCTTGAATTCCCTTTTTTATTTTCGTTATAGTGCAGATCTTTCGGTGCCTTTCTGCTGTTACTTCGCTTTTCTTTGTGAATTCCTAATATTTTAGAAAAAGATCTTTTTCTGCTATTTTCCGTTCACTCTGTTGGTTGAAGAAATTGGATTGGTGCTCTTATTATATTTTCTGCACCTTTTTTTGACGACGGGGGTGTTCCTTTCAGCTTGCATGCAACTTAACTATTCCATTGGGTACCTGTTACTGACTTACTTGCAACTTTGCTTAGGCAGATGGGAAGAATCACCCAATGTTTTCCGTCTCCATTGGCATTTGAACCTGAGAACACTAGGCCAAGTGTGCTATACTTTTTCTTGCACTTTTCCCTCTAATTTGGATGGGATTAACTTAGAATCCTTAAAATTTCATTTTGTGCTTTCACTCCTCTGCTCGTTTCCACCTTCCCGTAAATTTTTTCCTAAAAACCCGGATTCCACGACGCCGAAGTAGGCGTATGGTTTAATAGTAGTAGCCGCGGTTCGGGCTTTTTGGATTGAACAGTATGCTGGGGAGTTGAAGGAAATATTTTTGCAAAAGTAGACATTTATGTGGCCCATTATGCAGCCGCATAATCACTCTGCGGGCCGCAGAATGGCCGCAGAGTGAGGCAGTCTTTTTGGCTAATTTTGAGGTCAGTTTCACGCCCAATTATGCAATCGCATAACCATTTCGCAGGCTGCACATTGGTCGCATAATCGTCCTTGGACTTTTGCGAAGGCAGGTCTGCTGGCTGCATAACGGCCGCAGAGTAAAGCAGACCAGCCCAGTTCCCAGACCACTTTTCGCGGTCATTTCACGGACCGCATAACCATTATGTGGTTCAGAACATGTTCCAGAGGTTCATTTTTGGAGATTTTAAATCCGACCCTATTCCGTTAAAACACCCACCTTAGACAATTTTGAGCTAATTTTCTTGTATTTTAGAGGGAGAGAAAGAGAGTATTAGAGGGATAAAGTGATCTTCATCAAATTTGCTCTTCAATTCTTGCTTAACACCTTGAAGATTTTCAAGAGAGGCACCTAGGTCTTCTTCCTAAGAGGTAAGAACCGATCATCCAAACTCTTAATTTCAAAATGTAACCAGAATGGGCCATTAGTAAGGTAATTCATGGGAATGGGAGTGATTACCTTGCATGCATGTGCTCATAAGGTATGTGGGAAGGTTGTGAATTAAAGTAGAAAGGCCAAATACATAACCGGGCCCTTAAACTAGGCCTTTTTTGTCACTTGGGCACTTAAACATAGAGTTGTTCCTATCAGACCCTTCAACTAAATCACATATGTGCCAATTAGACACTTTGTAGACCATCTGAGAAAAACTTTTATAAAAATTATTGGATAT
>MU698583.1:0-26235 GCA_026770625.1 Nicotiana glauca | reverse complement strand
CCCCCCCCCCCCCCCCCCCCTCTTTTACCTGTTGAATCATTGATATTTTCATGATTTCTTTTTATATCATTTAGGGACAAAGGCTTGATGAAATTTGAAGAAAAAGATTATTAAAATCAGGTGCAAAATAAAAACATTAGTAGAGTTCAATGAAATTCATATGATTTGGTTATGGGAGAAAAGAAGTGGGATGCAAATGTAATCTCTCATATATTACGTTCATCAACTGCTTATCTTAAAAAATTAATACTCCTTCCGTCCCAATTTATGTGTCATATTTTCCTGTTTAGTCTGTCACAAAAAGAATGTCATACTTCCTTATGTAGAAACAAATTTACTTTTAAGTTTCCTGATTTACTCTTAATAAGATGATCTATAGCCACACCAATTTCTAGGAGCTTCTAAGAGTCCAGACCCAGAATTCAGTGAAAATGGAGTTCTTGGTACCAATCAAGCAGAAATAATATGAGTAGCGAGCCAGTACTATATTTATATATTGGAAAGAAGGGATTCTCCAAAGGCGATGAAGGCCCACATATTCAAAATCTCGGCTTCCCTCAGGGAAAAAGCGGGATACTTAGCTGAAAGGGTGAACAAGGCCGAGCGCCTTCAACAGTTGCTCTAATTGCTTGAAGCCTTGTGGATTGATTGTGGGTGATGGCTTTTTTTTTTACCACAAGTTTCAAAAGTCTTCATTTCTTTCTTAAACTCCGTGGCTAGTCAAACACTGCTACATAAATTGGGATGGGAGAGTAGTAAATAACCTACGTACCAAGCCTTAGTTTTAACTTAAGCAATTTAAACCTGTACACATTTCTTTGAAATACTCTGTACTCCAACGTTTCTTTTTTCTTCATATCTATAATTTTGCTTAAGAATATTTTTCGAAATATTTACCATCTTAATTTCCATATGTAGGACATCAGCAATGAGAAAAGGTTTGTGACAAAGGCATTTGCGGGGGATCTTGTCCCTAATCCACCAATCCAGAATGATGGGGGTTCTGAGACTGCAGTGGAGAAGGGGACAAGCATTGGCATCACATGTGATAGTGCTGCTTTATCCTCTGTGATACAAGATATAGAGTCGCAAGTTACAAATGGAGCGCTTTCAGCTGATGATGCCGAGTTAAAAAGGCTAGAGCAAGCTGCAACAAAAGCACAAGCAGCCTTTAGGGGTTACTTGGTAATGTTCGTAGCACATCATATCGCTATTTGATGAACGGTGGTGTCTTCACTAAAAATGCCAGTATCCGTTGGTTAATATTTGACTTAGTTTACACTTGCAAATACATTCTGAATGTACATCTGTATATGCATAAATTTCTGAAAGTGTAAACAAAATATAAAGCCTTTTATTCTGTTTATCAGGAGTTTTTTTTGATGTTCTATGATCTTCTGCATTGCTAGGAGTGTTATTCATCAAACAATGATTGGGGACTTGAGTAAATGCATCCTCATGATGATCCAAGTTTCAGATGCACTAATTGGGTGTATTTGTGTTTCTTATTTCTTTTACTTTACCTTTCTTTACTTCAGATACTGGATAACAGAGGCGTTTCTCTTTATGTATATCAATTTTAAAATAGAATCTGATATGAAGTGTAGAAGCTAAATCTGTATATCTTGCTTGCCTGCCTGCCTGCCTGCAGGGTTCAGTATTGCTATAGGTAGAATAAGTGGTTTACTAAAAACTGAAGAAGCTCCAATGCTTTTAGTTTCTTCTAATTACAAGCAAATAACTCACCTTGAATTGTTCTTTTTGTTGAAGGGGACCATAACTTATGTACTTGTAACATTTGTCAGGCTCGTCGGGCGTTTCGAGCACTTAAAGGCATTATACGGCTCCAAGCTCTTGTTCGTGGGCACTTGGTAAGGAGGCAGGCAGTTGCTACTCTACGCTGCATGCGGGCAATTGTTGGTGTTCAGGCATTAGCTCGTGGTCAAAGGGCCAGGCTTTCAGATCCCGCCCATCAGGTCCTTAGGAGGTACAATTACGGAGAACTTAAGGTAACTCTTAGAATACATGTCTTATTAAATGCTTTTGTGAAAATGTCCTTTTTCTTGCTCATCTCCCGCCACTATTCTCGTCCTGTTTCGTGAAAGCATTGTTATAAGAATGAGACTGACTCGATCTTTATGAGCAAAGATTAAGGAGCTAGTTTGATATATTATACATGTAGGCTAGAAGAAAGTTCTATTAAACATTTGTTGGACTCCAGAAACATAGATTGCTGGGTTAAACTTGGATAAATGAATTTGATAGTTTAAGTAATAAATTTATGCTTTCATATTTTATAAAACTTAAAAAGAATTTTTGACAGTACCTGTGTTTCTAATAGTGTGTCAATCACTAAGTTGTTCCAAAATGAATAGTGTCACATAGAATTGGATGTGAGATTATCTTCAATTGCCATCTTTTTCTTTTGGATGAAGAATCTTCAATTTCCATCTTTGAACGCATTATTAAAAATGTGAATCTTACATAAGCAGAGTTGTTTCTTATTGAAGCAATCACGATCAAATATGTTTTTAAGTTCTGTATTTTTTTCTACTTTCTTTAAAAGTTACTGAATGATGTATGAACTTTTTTCAATATTTGCTTAGTTTCCATCCCAATTTGCTCCATCTAATTTCCCTTTTTGTCATCTAAATCTACTTAAACAATTTACCCAAGTATTCTGCCTCTTAAGAATTCAAATCAATAAAATGAGTCTCTAAATGGGACCAATTAAATTTGGACATAGTTCATGCTTTTCTTACATTGAGCATACCCTCTTCATCCAATGTTTTCACTTTGGAAGTATGAAGTCCCATCCCAAATGGTGTTTTTGATAATGTTAGCGGAGCACAAAATGCAAAGTTTGACTTTGTTGCCACTGATCACCATGAACACGTATCAGATCTGCTATTGTGTCTCTGTTCCTGTTACAACAACAACAACAACTACCCAGTATAGTCCCACAAGGTGGGGTCTGGGGAGGGTAATATGTAGACAGGCCTTACCCCTACCCGAAAGGGCAGTGAGGCTGTTTCCAATCGACCCTCGGCTCAGGGAAGGAAAGGGAAAACAACAACAAAAACAAAAGAGCATTAGTAACTCCAGCAGGAATCGCGTAAATAGTTATCTAAACATAAGAACCATAAATAAAATGGCATGCAATAATATCAAACAGTAACTACCATAAATAACTACCATAAGGGGGACACAATCCAATGCACAAATCATCTATGGATCGCCCTGTCAAGCCTCACCCAACCCCGGGAAAGGAGTACGAAAAATTCTAGGAGCCCCTATCCTACAATCCTGATACTAGACCTCCAGACTTTTCTATCAAGGGCCATGTCCTCGGAAATCCGCATTCTAGCCATGTCATGCCTAATCACCTCTCCCCAATACCTCTTAGGCCTCCCTCTGCCTCGCCTCACGCCGACCACCGCCAGTCGCTCACAACTTCTCACCGGGGCATCAGGACTTCTCCTCCGCACATGCCCGAACCACCTGAGCCTCGCTTCACGCATCTTCTCATCCACCGGGGCCACCCCCACCTTCTCTCGAATAACTTCATTCTTAATCTTATCTAACCTGGTGAGCCCGCACATCCACCTGAGCATCCTCATCTCCGCAACCTTCATTCTCTGAACATGAGAGTTCTTCACCGGCCAACACTCCGCCCCATACTACATGGCAGGTCTAACCACAGCTCTGTAAAATTTTCCCTTGAGTTTCTGTGGCACTTTCTTGTCACACAGGACTCCTGATGCAAGCCTCCACTTCGACCACCCCGCCCCTATACGATGAGTGACATCCCCGTCAATCTCTCCGTCCCCCTGAATCACCGACCCAAGATATCTGAAACTGTCACTCTTGGCGATGACCTGAGATCCAATCTTCACGTCCCTGCCTACTTCGCTCGGCTCGGCGCTAAACTTATGTGTTTACCTTGATAAGTTTCTGGATAGTTTTCATGTGTTTTACACATGATATATCATATGTTTGTGCTATTGACCCTGCATTATGTGTGTTCTCTGTTTGAGCAGGACGCTAAGCAGGTGGACTTATCTGTTCCTGTTCTTTTACCTTGATAAGTTTCTGGATAGTTTTCATGTGTTTTACACATGATATATCATATGTTTGTGCTATTGACCCTGCATTATGTGTGTTCTCTGTTTGAGCAGGACGCTAAGCAGGTGGACTTATCTGTTCCTGTTCTTTTACCTTGATAAGTTTCTGGATAGTTTTCATGTGTTTTACACATGATATATCATATGTTTGTGCTATTGACCCTGCATTATGTGTGTTCTCTGTTTGAGCAGGATGCTAAGCAGGTGGACTTAACTGTTGTAAGCATGTCTGTTAGGCCAGAAAAGCTAACAGCTAGTGCATTTGTTTGCAAGGTATTGTTGACCTTTTCTCCCTCAGATGAAACAAAACAGAAAGAATCTATCTTAGAAGGTTAGAATAACCTGGTATCTGATATATCTTCAACTTTCTGTTTCTTTAATATATAATAAGTTGTAATAGAGTAACGCTGTCTATTTATTTTTTCCTGCATTTTGAATTTTGCCTCTTCTTGATGCCTTAAATGAAATCCATTACCTTATCTAAAAAATAGTTGATTTTATAAAAAGGTTTTTTTGTTTTATTGGATAAAGATATTTGATATTCTGCACATATGCCCAAGCTCCCAAATAATCCTAACTTCCTCTGCATCATGTCCATCTTTTACTAACTCGCCTTGTCTGAATGAGTATAACTGATGCCTCTTTGGCCCTTTAGTGATCTGGAGTATTTTGGATTTGTCTTTATTGTGATGATGGTCCTAGTCTTCTCGGGTCAATTTGATAGTGCCTTGATGCCTTCCAAGTCAACTGAAACCAGAAAGTTGTGATACTTCATTTGCCGAGGAAGTTAAATATGTGTAGTACCAAATCGGTCTTTGATGCCTTAATCCTTGGAAAAGAGTTATTTACTAGTTGAGAGGTTGTTCAAGTCCTTGTTCATGGTATATTAAGAGTTGTCAGGTACCAATATAATCAAAAAAGAATGGTAGGATTACAGTAAAGGAAGAATTGTTCACACAGAGGGAGGAAGGAAGGGAGTTGCTTCGACTGACAAAAGTTAATACCATATGATATACATCACTGAGCTCTAATGATATTTCTTCTGAAATGGATGTGAAGGATAACAAATTAACTTAGTAACTGATGACAAGTAAATAGTAAAATATTCTTTCTGTAGACATGAATATAATTTGACAGTTCTATTGTTTCTTGTTTTAGCTTCTTGCTGCAGTGTCAATCGCCATGCCCTTGAGCCTTCAGTATGATGAGTGTGAACCTAATTCAGTTCGGCGGTGGCTTGAACGCTGGTCACTATCTCACTTTTGGGAACCACTTCCACAACCAAAGAAAGTTGTTGACACAAAGTCACAGAAAAAACAAGCCAGCATACAGACTGTTGGGACAGAAGTAGTAAGATCAAAACGGAGTGTCAGGAAGGTTCTTTCACCAGCAACTGGTGGTGCTAGTACAGTTAGTTCTTCCGAACCTGAAAAACCCAGGCGTAACGTAAGGAAAGCCACAGCTCATCAGATAGAATCAGTGCAAGATCAACCTCAAAATGAACTTGAGAGGGTCAAACGGAATCTAAGAAGAGTTACTGCAGCTGTGGCAACAACTCCAGAGAAGTCAGAAGCAGAAACTGATAAGGCACAACAGATTCCTATTCCAGCTCAAGCTCAGGCAAACACCTCAATATCCTCAGCTTCTAATGTTGGTGAAGTACTGGTGGTCAATTTTCCTGAGAAAACGAGTGATTCAATTCCTGAAATTGACAAGTTAGCTTTGACTGAAGCTCCTATGAGTCATTCAATTTCTGAAATTGACAAGTTAGCTTTGGCTGAAGCTCCTATGCAATTAGCTGGGGAGGAACCCAATGATGTGTTGCATGATCATCCTACAGTAGAGCAACAGCAACTAGAAGAGGAAAATGTTGGTAAGAGCAAGAACAGTCCAATTGTTAATGAGGAGCTTAGCTCCAGAGAAGATCAAACTAGTAAAGAGAGAGCTAGGAGGAGGAGATCTCTTCCATCAAAGGAAGAGAACTCTGAGAATATCTGTCAGAATACACCAAGTGTGCCCAGCTATATGGCATCAACTCAATCTGCAAAGGCGAAGCTTAAAGCACAAGGTTTTCCTAAGGTAAGTGAAGATGGAGCTGAAAATGTTGTTGTTAGGCGTCATTCTCTACCATCCTCTATCAATGGAAAAATCAGCTCATTGTCTCCTCGGGTGCAAAGGCCCGTTCAAGCAAATGGAATAAGTGGAAACAAGAACAACAGATCAATGTCAGCTTCTAGAGATGGTAAGAAACTAAGAATACAGACTTCTCTTTCCCAAGTTTGTCTTTTATAGGAAAATATACTTTCTTGTTGAGTTGTATGGTTTAATTTTGAAATTTCCATTTGATGACGCAAAGCTGCCTCAGATTAGTACCTTCATTATTGCTGTTAATTGAAATGTTTTTTTTGGTTTAAATAAATCAGAAATGAAGTTGCTTATCAAAAAAGTAAATCAATATTTTATTTACAAGCTCGATCTTAGTCAGATCAAGTAAGCTATATCTGGAAAATTTCTTCTTCTTAATTAACTTATGGCAATCATTGATGATTAAAATCCATTCTTTAAAACTGGGTGATGCTGCGTCATTGTTTCTTTGGGTTCATGAATTCTCTCTCGCTCGCCAATTAGAACTATCAAACCACTTGCATGTGTATAATGGAGTAATGTGTATTTCTTTTCTTGCTGTGTTTATGATGTCCTCTTTCTTGTTTTCTTCTCAATTGTTTCTTGTAGTTATTAGATCAGTTGTTTATGAGCTCTTTAATTTTCATAGACTTGAATAATGTCACCTTTTGAATAGAACTCTATGGATATAGAGGACATATATAACTGACTCCAACAAGTTTCAGATTGAGGTATCATAGTTGAGTAGTGTCATCAACTCCTCAATGATTACTTTTCTTTGCGTTTGCAGAAAAAGCGCTTCAACCTGGTTGGAGGAGATGAGTTCAACAATTTGCTCAATCAACAAACAGTAATGGTGCATGTGGTGGCAACTTTGTTTCTTGTGCTATCTTCAAAAGTTTGAACTGCTAATTCAGAACAGCTGTTGTTTGATATCATAAGCATCTTTATCATGTTTCCATTAGTGGTTTGGCTTTGTTTGCATGAGAATGTACAGTTGGTCGTAGACCGAGAGAGAATGTTTCAGTTAGCATGTGTGTGTTAATTTTTATCTACTGTTTTTTCTGATTGATTCGGTAAGCCCCATATGCTTTGACATAATTACCTTGAAGAGTACCTTGTGCATTCATAAATATGGAAAGAATGGTTTTATGACATTACAGGTGTTCTTTTAGTTGTGTTACCCATTGTAGTGTCATTTTCTTCCATTAACTACATCTGTGTAACCTAAAAGAAATTGGTGTCGTGCATTGTATTACATAAATAGTTTTTCATTTTGAACAGAAAGTGTTGAAATAAACATGTGATTAATAGATTTTGTACAACTGTATTAGTTTGTTAGAAGTTAGTTGTAGAAGTAGAAGTCTATATATGTGTATAGCGGTGTATGTAAATTTCTTAAGTTTTCAGAAAATTAGTTATAACCGTTTTTCCCTCCACAACTTCTTCTTCTTCGATTCCTTGTGCGGGCTTCATCCACTCAACAATGGTGGAATTTAACATGGTATCAGAGCTCGAGTAGATCGATCGAAGCTAGGGATTAACCAGCTAATTCAATTTTTGAAACCATCAGTACAAATTTTGAAGCTGTTTTCTGAGAATCAGCCATGGCGAATTTGGACATTGATAATCCTTGTCATCCTTTATATTTGCAACCTTCTGATAATCTTGGCAATGTCACTATGTCGATATAGCTCAAAGGAACTAAGAACTATCCAGTCTAGAGCAAGGCGATGGTGATTGCATTGCGAGCAAAGCGCAAGCTAGGGTTCATCGATGGGAGTTGTATAAAAGCTCAATTTACAGTCAATTTGGAGGAAGAATGGGAGCGAGTGAATGCTACTGTACTGACATGGATTATGAATACAGTTTCACCAGAATTGGTAACTGGAATTGTGTATGCTAATGATGCTCATGAGGTTTGGCTAGATTTGCAGGATCGATTTGATAAAGTCAATGGATCTAGGATTTACAACCTTCGGCGGGAGATAGCTACCATTTCTCAAGGTACATCTAGCATCTTAGTATATCATTCTAGATTGAAATCACTTTGGGATGAATATAATTCCATGATACCTTTACTCCCTGTTATGGTTGGAACTAGAGATCTCATTGAACACTTGGAGCAGCAGAAACTTTTTCAGTTCATAATGGGTCTAAATGAGTCCTATAATGCAATTAGAAGTCAAATTTTACTTCAATCCCCATCACCTTCTGTTAGTCATGCCTATGCAATGTTAATATATGAAGAAAATCAAAGAAGAGTGTTTGAGACTAGTTCGCATATTAATGTGACAAATGAAGTGAATGATTCCACGGATCTTATGAGTTCTAGAGATAATCAACCAAAGTTTAAGAGGTTCAATAATCTGTACTGTGAGTACTGTCAAAACAAAGGACACACAAATGAAACCTATTACAAATTGGTTGGATATCCATCTGGCTTCAAAGGAAAGAGACCACATCAGTATAAGCAAGCTAACATGGTTGTGAGTGATAACAATTCTGATAAATGTGTTGCTGCAATGAGGATATTGCAGGGATGAACCGGGGGATGCTTAACTTCTTTACTGATGAGCAATATAACCGGATCATGAAGATGATAAACAAAGATAAGTCAGAAGAGCATGCAACAAATATGGCAGGTCATGCTAATTCACAATCACTAGAGAATTTAGCTGATTTCTGGATTGTAGATACTGGTGCGACTCGCCATATGACATCTAATAGTGAAATATTGAAAACAATGAATGGTTTTCCTGACTCAAAGAGAGGTAATGTTAATCTACCAAATGGTTACAATCTTACAGATCATGATGCAATACATGATGTGTTATGTGTGCCTAATTTTAAATACAACTTGCTGTCTATGTCAAATTAACTAAAGAGCTGCAATTCTCAATTAATTTCTTCCCAATATTTTGTGTCTTTCAGGACCTATACACTGGGAGAGTGAAGGTGATTGGTAAGGAAAATGGTGGCCTTTATCTCCTGATCCCAAAAGGGTCTAACAAAAATAAAATGGAACAAAGGAACAAGTGCCACTCCAATATGTAAAGATATTTCAAAAATGTTACACCTTATATTTTTAATAAAAAATAGCTCATTAGTGGCACATAACAATTTATAATGCAAAGAATAGTGTAATCCCAATCCGCTCGTCCCCACAAGCTAGGATCCATAATTAAAAGTCATGTTCTAAACCATTTTACGATATGCGATTTGGAGGAAAATCTCCATGAAATAGTAGGTTTCAACATACCTTAATATTTTCCCAAAACTTTACCACAAGTATCCAAGGTATTTAACTAATCACTATCTACACAATTATATCCAACACGACTCAAGAGTTGTTCAACAATACCCAACAAGACCCATTTGGGCCTTTACTCTTGACTATAGGTACTTAGAGTTCATCTTTCCTATCAAATATGTTCATCCATTCTTAACAATCTCATTTGTAGTATTTAATTGCCTATTAGGGTTATAAATAATTAAACAATCTCCATTTAATACCCCAAGTTACTATTCATGTCTTCCTCAATCACCAACCATCAATATCCAACTAGGGTTTCATAATTACTCACATTCAACTACTTCTTAATATCATGAATACCATATATACACTCATTTATATCTCATAAATGAGGTTGGAGTAGAAGAGCTTACCCTTTGAAGGAAACCCTAGAAAATCTCTTCTTTGGTGTTCTTGGTGATTCTTCAAGATTCAAGTGAATTCTTATGGATTGGTTCCATATATGTGTTAGTTCTGATATATAATAACGTTATAATATAATATATGTACCTTAAAATCATACCTTTAAATGTATTAGATGTGGGGGTTGGCCCTTTCTCTCTCTAAAATATCAAAGCTTCAAAACCTTGCTTAATTTCTCTCTCCCCGCCTACTTCTATTTATAGAAAATGGGGGTGTGTAGGAACTGAGAGTAGCTACGCACTCTAGCTACGCATCTAAAGTACCTTTTATTTTCCCTCTCTTCTATCTATGCATGCCAGCATAGCTACGTTCCCTAGCTACGCACAGCTGAAGCTTCTCCTTCTCATATCTTCTTCTTGCTGGTTTTAGCTACACATGCCAGCGTAGCTACGCTGACTACATAACTTCTTTTCCTTATTTATTTACTAAACCTTCCAAGTCATGTATTTAGCTTCAACCTAAGGACCCCCAATTCTTATGACCTTATGTTCAAGTATCCCAATGACCCTGCTACCCTTGCACAGGTTCATACGTACTACGAGGTATCACTAATTACTCTCTTAATCTTGAATTAGGCTCAATTGTATAAGAGAAATTCTAGGGCTTTACAATCTCTCCCATTTAGAAATATTCGTCCTCTAATGTCAAGCCAAAACTATAATCAAGTTCCAATATCCAACAATATCCCTCCTAGGCCTTGACACCAAATGGCCTCTTATTAGTCATTCTTTTTGACTAACTCTCTAACTTCTCAAAATATTCGACAGAGATTTCCTTTGTAAATAGGACTATCCCAAGATTTCTACCTTTCATCCAACCACAAGAATCCGAAATTCATAAAGTAAAGCGGCCCCGCACGGCTCGCATTCAACAAAATACACCTCTATATACAATAAAAGTTTAATACACATCACCAAAAGAAGTTACTACAATATAAGCCTCAAAAAGAAATATAAGGCATATTACTACAATATTCTAGCCTAACTCTTCATCTTATTGAAACAAATAAGGATATGTTTTCTTCATGTCTTCCTCCACTTCCCATGTTGCTTCTTCAACGTCTTGACTCCGCCATAACACCTTAACTGATGCTATCTCTTTTGTCCTCAATTTCTGGACTTGTCTATCAAGTATAAAAATAGGAAGCTCCTCAAATGTTAGTCCCTCGTTTATCTCAATAGTTTGTGGGGAAATGACATGCAAGGAGTCCCTCAAACACTCTCGCAACATCGACACATGGAAGACTGTGTGCACAGAAGATAACTCTTGTGGTAGGTCCAATTCATAGGCTACCTCTCCTATTTTATTCAAAATCTTGTAAGGCCCAAGGAACCTTGGGTTTAATTTCCTGTTCTTTCCAAAATGCATCACACCTTTCATTGGTGACACTTTCAAGAAAACAAAGTCACCATTTTTAAAGGTCAACTCCCAACGTCGAACATCTGAATAGGACTTTTGGTGATTTTGAGCCATTTTGAGTCTTTCTTTAATCACCCTCACCTTTTCCATGGCTTGGTGCACCATGTCGGGACCTAATAATTAGGATTCACCAACTTCGAACCAACCAATAGGAGGCCTACGTTGCCGCCCATACAAAGCTTCAAACGGTGCCAATTTTATGCTCGCTTGATAGCTATTATTATAAGCAAACTCGATGAGAGATAAATAATCATCCCAGTTTCCCTTGAAGTCAATCGCACAGACACGTAGCATATCTTCAAGCGTTTGAATGGTCCTTTCTGCCTGTCCATTTGTTTGGGGGTGGAAAGCTGTATTAAGGTTTACTTGTATACCCAAACCCCTCTGAAACGACTACCAAAATTTCTTCGTGAATTGAGCACCTCTATCTGAAATGATAGAAACAGGAGTACCATACAATCTGACAATTTCCCTGATGTAAAGCCGTGCATACTGCTCTATGATGTTAGTAGTCTTGACTGGAAGGAACTGTGCCGACTTTGTCAATCGGTCCACAATTACCCAAATGGAACCTACTTGCAAAAAGATCGGGGCAATCCAACAACAAAGTCCATATTGATCATCTCCCGTTTCCACTGTGGAATTTCAATATTCTAGGCTAACCCACCGGATCCTTGGTGTTCAGCCTTTACCTGTTGGAAATTAATATACATGGACATGAACTCGGCTATATCTTTCTTCATATTATTTCACCAATAGACCTCTTTCAAATCTTGATACATCTTTGTAGATCCCAAATGTACGGAGTAACTCGAATTGTGTGCTTCGGTCATGATTGCTCTTCTAAGATCATTTACATTAGGAACGCATAGTCGACTTTGATACCAAAAAGTACCACCGATTGCATCCACTATGAAAACTGTAACTTTCTGACGGTTGACTCCTTCTTTCAAGTCCACTAAATGCGGATCTTCATATTGATGGTACTTTACCTGTTCGAATGCCACGACCCCAGTTCCCCCTCCGTGAACATGTCGTGACGGCACCTAGTCCTTATGACTAGGTAAGCCTAACAATGCGGAAGATAAATCATAATTGCGGAAGAAAATTAATAAAACTGAACTGGTAAAATAAATAGTGTTTAAGGTGCCGCTCGACAGCTAACAAACTCCCAAAACCCTGAAACTCACAAATCACAAGCCAAGGGATACATAAGAGGATCTAACTCAAGAATATCTATACAAAGGAGAAATACTGAAAGAGCTATACTTATTACAGAAAGCTGGAAAGGGACTCCTCGGTCTGCGGACGTAGCAGATATACCTCGAAGTCTCTACCGATATGCCTCCTTCCAAGACTGACAGAACTGAGTAGGAGTACCTGTATCTTCACAACAAAAATATGCAAAAGAGTATCATGAGCACACCACGGTGGTGCCCAGTAAGTATCAAGACTAACCTCGGTGGAGTAGTGACGAGGAACAGTCAAGGCACCCACCGGTCAATAAACAGTATAATCATAGGAATAATTGTAACGACATATAAATATGTAAAGACCGCATGAATGACCAAGAATGCTACAATTCACAATAAGGGGGAAATACAACAAGTAACAATGAGAATATAATAAATGATGATACGGAATGACGGCAGAATCACAATCCAAATCCTAAGGTCACAACACGGCAAGGGGAAAGCAAGTCAATAACTCATATCCTACGATGATGTTCACAAAGGTCTTATTAAACTCTTTCCACAATTTCACCAAGTCTCGGACAAACCACAACTCACGAAGACCCAGCATCTGAAATCTAACAATTGGCATCCTGTGCCCCATCAATCTCATGGTCATGCTGACAACTAATTGGCTAAATAGGGCCACTCTGACAAATAAAATGGATAAACAAGGGCGTACCTCCACCCTTAGCAAAATCAGGAGGAATTCACCTCTAATGGGAGTGACCAACTACGTGTATGCTTGTGCAAGTGTGTTTAACAAGAATTATACCAACAAGTAAACATGAAAAGGAGAACGGACCGCCCGTACTGTTCCCTCACAACTTCCAAGCGACAAAGTTCGTACAGGTAAGCAACCAGCAATCACAATATCAAACAGGATAGGAATGCCTCCACAGGCCATCACAATTCTTTACAATCAATCCCTGACATAGCCCACCTTATTTCGCCACGTGTGCAATTAATAATATAATAAGCACCGCCTTATTTCACCACACGTGCATAACAACGTCCCCACCTTATTCTGCCACATGCGCAACCCACATATAAGCATATAACATATCCTGCCTTATTAAGCCGCATGTGCAAAACATCAATAACAACAATAGCAAGGCAAAAACCTCGTGCAACCTTTCAACAACAACCGCATGGTAGAAACCTCGTGCATCACAGTAGCAACAACCGCACGGCAGAAACCTCGTGCATCACAATATCAACAACCGCACGGCAGAAACCTCGTGCATCACAATATCAACAACCGCACGACAGAAACCTCGTGCATCACAATCTCAAGTACAACACAACAAATGACAATATATATAGGAACAAAGCAAGAGAATCAACTCAAGGAATTCCGTTCACCGAAAGACGGTATAACTAACTAATAAGGAATAACCGTAACAGAGAAATACTAAGCGCAATAAGAACAACTCAACAAGGGAGAAATAATACGAAACAACGATTCTATAATAGTCGGTTCAACAACGAGGAAGTTAACATGAATCAAATAATTACAATTAAGAAAATATCAACTAAACACAGGATATCTAACTCCTTCCCAATTAAGACCAATTATTTACACGAGAGATAGAAATGATGCTTTCCAAATAAAGACAAGCAGTTAGGAATGATAATGTGACTATAGAAGGGTAAATGTCTACAATTGAACAAGTAAAAGTCAATTAGGAAACAACAATAACCAAAAAAGGCAAATAAATTCCAAGTAAGTCATGTAGAGGTGAAACTAATAATAGGAAACTCAATCGTATCAAGAACAACTTCATATTCGGTGATTACAAGGATCTAAGAGCCTAAAGGGGCAATTTTTCACAAATAAATCTGAGCACGTACTCGTCACCTCGCGTACAAGGAATACAATCAACAAAGAAGACTCAAATCCTAAGGGGAAGTCCCCCACACAAGGTTAGGCAAGATACTTACCTCGAACTGGCCAAAATCCACTAGCAACCACATTCTTGCCACGAGTACTCGACTCCAAATGGCCCAAATCTATTCAATTAAATCACACATTGTAAACAACATCTCAAGCAATGGATTCTACTATTTAATTTAAAGCTAAGATGCAAATTTAGGTAAAATGACCAAATATGCCCCTCAGGCCAACGTCTCAGAATCGGATAACTTTTACATTTCCAGAACCCTCGTACTCTTATGAGTCTAACCATAAAAAAATCTCCCAAATCTAAGGTCAAACACCCCCTCAAAACTCAATAATTCGGTCTATGAAGTTCTACCCATTTTTCATTAAAAATCTGAAATTAAAGGATGAAATTAAGAGGAGATTCATGGAAATTGGTCTAAATCGAGTGAGAAGCACTTACCCACGTCGCCCAGGTGAAAATCCTTTCAAAAATCGCCAAGAGCTGAGCTCTAGAAGTCAAAATGTGATAAAATGGTGAAACCCTCGAATTTGGGATTTAATTCTGTCTGCTCATTGATTTGTGCTATGCGATCGCGGGTCAAACAATGCGATCGCATAGAAGGAAAAATATTGATGTCAAATTTGTGCAATGCGATCGCATAGATGGAAATACTACTGCCCAAAATTTGTGCTATCCGATCGCGGACAAGCAATGTGATCGCATAGAAGGAAAATATTGATGCCCAAATTGTGCTATGCGATTGCGGACAAGCAATGCGATCACATAGAAGGAGATATTGATGCCCAAATTTGTGCTATGCGATTGCGGACAAGCAATTTGATCGTATAGAAGGAAATGTTGATTCCCAAATTTGTGCTATGCGATCACGGACAAGCAATGCGATCGCATAGAAGGAAATACCAGATAACAGAACAACAATTCAAACATAGGGAAAAAAGACCCGTAGCCCATCCGAAATACACCCGAGGCTCCCGGGACCCTGTCAAATCACACACACAAGTCATATAACCTAACACGGACTCGCTCAAAGTTTCAAATCACATAAAACAATATCGAAACGACGGATCAAACCAAAAATCAAGCTTATGAACTTCTAAATCTTCAAAATACGCTTTCGATCAAAAACCTAACCAAACCACGTCCGAATGACCTAAAATTTTGCACACACATCCCAAATGCCATGACGGAGCTACTGCAACTTCCGAAATTCCATTCCGACCCTCGAATCAAAATCCCACTATCGGACCGAAACTTTAAAAATTCAAACTTCGGCATTTCAAGCCTAAATTATCTACGGACCTCCAAAACACATTCCGAACACGCTCCCAACCCCGAAATCACCTAATAGATCTAACAGAGGCATCATATTCCCATTTCGAGGTCTTATTGACACTGTTCCGACAATGGACTACTTTCCAACACTTAAGCTCTCATTTAGGGACTAAGTGTCCCAAAACTCTCCTAAAAACCCAACACCGAACGTCCCAGCAAACCAAAATAGCAGAAATGAACTTAGGGGAAGCTGTTAATAGGGGTTCGGGGTGTGAATTCTAAAAACGACCGGTCGGGTCGTTACATTCTCCCACACTTAAACATGCGTTCGTCCTCGAACGAGCATAGAGAACATACCTGAAGTCTTCAAGTCACTGAGTGTGCACTTCCAACATACACCCGCGGGTGATCCCATGACACCCCAATCCACTTAAGCCTGACAACACCATCTCAACTGAAATTTAACCTTTCTAGCAATACCAATAGGCCTTCAAGCCAGAATTCTCACCTTCCATCTGTTTCCAAAAGACTCGGATCATGAATACATATCCGGTATTAGTCTCAACCAGCTATTTCAATACATGTCAACACACACAGGGTACAACCACACAACATGACACATTACACATTGGCCCACAATAACATTTCTGATGGCAATACTTGCCTGAGATCAAATCCATACCGGCCATAAGCCTCATATCCAACAGGAACTCTTTTCAAACCTCCACAACACTGGCGATGATACAATAATCACAAAATCCGCATAATAAAACACCCGAACAATCAAGTCTCATCCAACACCAATAGGTACACACCCCACAAGCTAAAACTCAAGAAGCATAGAATAAAAATGACTGAATATGAGAAAGGAAACACGTAAGGGAAACTAACAAACAAATCAAACTGGCACAGATTCTTCTAAAACACAAATCGACAAAATATCTAACAAGAAAGAAGAAAGCATATAAAAGACTCACAATAATTTTATACTGATATAACTTCTCACCGCGGTACATAACCCGATCTCAACATATCAAATCATCTGATCTAGAGACTCTCACTAGATCAATTTCATCTACAAATTACAATACAGGCTGGCTCCCACACCGGTGGAGCATAGAAATCACAGCTCGTAACCAAGAATACTCAGAGGTCACATCGAACTTACCGAAACAGACAACATGAATTTACTACTAGCCTCATAACTCTCGACAACAACTAGAAATGGATGATAGACACGACTATCACTCATAAAACCTCCCAACAGAATAATCATGTAAACAGAGTACAAATCATGAAGCGCACTCATGAATGGAACAACAAATAAGGGAACTCACCCCGATAAGCAAACTCTAATGAACTTCCAATTGTGCCCCTCTATAACAAACCGAATCCGTACCTGAATGACATTCAACTGGCGCACCGGCCTCAAGCCTACTATATGAAACATATCAATGAGCTGGGCCTTCCCCTCTTGGGCGCCCTCTACCTGTCTAAATACCTCGCTGGGACACACTGGTCTGAAGTCTGGGACAATCTCTCATCATGTGGCTAGTATCTCCACACTCAAAGCACCCTCTATGCTAACGAGGCGATGGGAACTGTGCTATACGGGTACTCCGAGACCTATGAACACCTGAATCACCATGTATAGCCTGAAGCGTGAACTGAACTGGCTGACCCGCAAAACCTCTACCATGACGCACCTGCCTCCAAAATAAGGACCAATATATCTCACCGGTGTACGAGGTCTCCTCGCCTCCTCAAACTCTCTCTTCTGATCTCGTCTGCTCTTTCTCTCATGACCCTGTCTGCCCTCTCTCTCTCTAGCATGCATACCCTCTATCCTCCTAGCAATGTTCACCACCTGCTGATACGGAATATCCATCTCTAACTCACGAGCCATACTAGACCTGATGCTGGGAATAAGTCCCTCAATGAACCGGCGAACCTTCTCGCGAACCGTAGAAACCAAGGATGAGGCATGTCTAGCCAAACTGGTGTAATGGACAGCATACTCCGAGACGGTCATAACACACTGGCGCAAATGCTCAACTCCGCGCTCCATGCATCTCTGAGGCTCTGAGGAACAAACTCTCTCAGGAACATATCTAAAAACTGGGTCCAAGTCAGTGAAGCTGCCTCATCTGGGTTGTCTAACTCATAGGTGCGCCACCAATCATAGGTGGCTCCTCGAAGCTGGGAAGTAGTGAAAGAAACCCCGCTTGATCCAGCGATACCCATATTACAGAGAATGCAGTAACAATCATCAAGAAACCCCAAGGCATCGTCTGATGCTAATCCACTGAACACCGGAGGATCATACTTCTTGAACCTCTCTAGTCTCATCTGCTCCTGCTCGGAAGCCGCTGCCATGCCCTCGAGCTGAACTGGTGCCGCAGGCAGCATAGGAATAATCTCTGGGACATGCTCAGCATGTGCTCGCTGCTCAGGAGTACGGGCGGCGGGAGTCTATTCTCCTCCCCCGGCCTGGGATATGGCTGCAGCAAGGGGAAGCAATCTTGCCCGAGCCAAATTGGTGTACATACTTATGAACTATGCTAAGGTCTCGTGAAGGGCTGGAGTGGTAGTAGCAGTAGGCGTGTCAGGTGCCCGGACTCCGACTAGATCTGCTAGTTGTACCTCGGCGGCAGCTTGCACAGGTGCTCTCGCTATACCACGTGCGCGTCCTCAAACTCTACCCCAGCCCCGACCTCTGATGGCTGCAGTAGGGGGCGCGGGTGCCTGATCACCTCGGGTAGTACGTGTCCTCACCATCTGTGAGAGAGTAAAAGACATAGATTTAGGATGGTGGATGTCAAAAATCTCACACGACAGTGAAATAAAATGAAGTATAACTTTCCTAATGGTTACATAGCCTCTCGTAGATAAGTACAGATGTCTCCGTACCAATCCACGAGACTAATAAACCGGCTTGTGATCTGTGACTCCTATGAACCTAGAGCTCTGATACCAACTTGGTCACGACCCCAGTTCGCCCTCCGTGAACATGTCGTGACGGCACCTAGTCCCTATGACTAGGTAAGCCTAACAATGTGAAAGATAAACCATAATTGCGGAAGAAAATGAATAAAACTGAACTAGTAAAATAAACAGTATTTAAGGTGCCGCTCGGCACATACCACAACAATTCTCGAAGCTAACAAACTCCCAAAACCCGAAAACTCACAAATCACAAGCTAAGGGATACATAAGAGGCTCTGACTCAAGAATATCTATACAAAGGAGAAATACTTAAAGAGCTATACTTATTACAGAAAATTGGAAAGGGACTCCTCGATCTGCGGACGTAGAAGATATACCTCGAAGTCTCTATCGATACGCCTCCTTCCAAGGCTGAGAGAACTAAGTGGGAGTACCTGTATCTGCACAAAAAAAATGTGCAGAAGAGTATCATGAGCACACCACGGCGGTGCCCTGTAAGTATCAAGACTAACCTCGGTGGAGTAGTGATGAGGAACAGTCAAGGCACCTACCGGTCAATAAACAGTATAATCATAGGAATAATTGTAACGACATATAAATATATAAAGACCGCATGAATGACCAAGAATGCTACAATTCACAATAAGGGGGAAATATAACAAGTAACAACGAGAATATAATAAATGATGATACGGAATGACGGCAGAATCACAATCCAAATCCTAAGGTTACAACACGGCAAGGGGAAAATAAGTCAATAACTCATATCCTACGACGATGTTCACAAAGGTCTTATTCAACTCTTTCCACAATCTCACCAAGTCTCGGACAAACCACAACTCGCGAAGACCCAACATCTGAAATCTAACAATTAGCATCCTGTGCCCCATCAATCTCATGGTCATGCTGACAACTAATTGGCTAAATAGGGCCACTCTGACAAATAAAATGAATAAACGAGGGCGTACCTCCACCCTTAGTAAAATCAGAAGGAATTCACCTCTAATAGGAGTGACCAACTACGTGTATGCTTGTGCAAGTGTGTTTAACAATAATTATACCAACAAGTAAACAGAAAAAGATAATGGACCGCCCGTACTATTCCCTCACAACTTCCAAGCAACAAAGTTCGTACAGGTAAGCAACCCACAATCACAATATCAAACAGGATAGGAATGCCTCCACAGACCGTCACAATTCTTTACAATCAATCCCTGACATAGCCCACCTTATTTCGCCACGTGTGCAATTAATAATATAATAAGCACCGCCTTATTTCAACACACGTGCATAATAATGTCCCCACCTTATTCTGCCACATGCGCAACCCACATATAAGCATATCACATATCCCGCCTTATTACGCCATATGTGCAAAACATCAATAACAATAATGGCACGACAAAAACCTCGTGCAACCTTTCAACAACAACCGCACGATAAAAACCTCATGCATCACAGTAGCAACAACCGCATGGCAAAAACCTCATGCATCACAATATCAACAGCCGCACGGCAGAAACCTCGTGCATCACAATATCAACAACCGCATGACAGAAACCTCGTGCATCACAATCTCAAGTACAACACAACAAATGACAATATATATATAGGAACAAAGCAAGAGAATCAACTCAAAAAATTCCGTTCAACAAAAGACGGTATAACTAACTCATAAGGAATAACCGTAATAGAGAAATACTAAGCGCAATAAGAACAACTCAACAAGGGAGAAATAATACGAAATAACGATTCCATAATACTCGGTTCAACAACGAGGAAGTTAACATGAATTAAATAATTACAATTTTGAAAATATCAACTAAACATAGGATATCTAACTCCTTCCCAATTAAGACCAATTATTTACACGAGTGATAGAAATGATGCTTTCCAAATAAAGACAAGCAGTTAGGAATGATAATGTGACTATAGAAGGGTAAATATATACAGTTGAACAAGTAAAAGTCAATTAAGCAACATGAATAACCAAAAAGGGCAAATAAATTCCAAGTAAGTCATGTAGAGGTGAAACTAATAACAGGGAACTCAATCGTATCAAGAACAACTTCATATTCAGTGATTACAAGGATCTAAGAGCCTAAAGGGAAAATTTTCCACAAATAAATCTGAGCACACACTCGTCACCTTGCGTACAAGGAATACAATCAACAAAGAAGACTCAAATCCTAAGGGGAAGTCCCCCACACAAGGTTAGGCAAGATACTTACCTCGAACCGGCCAAAATCCACTAGCAACAACGTTCTTGCCACGAGTACTCAACTCCAAATTGCCCAAATCTATTCAATTAAATCACACATTGTAAACAACATCTCAAACAACTGATTCTACTATTTAATTTAAAGCTAAGATGCAAATTTAGGTAAAATGACCAAAATGCCCCTAAAAAAAAATCTCAGAATCGGATAACTTTTACATTTCTAGAACCCTCGTACTTTCACGAGTCTAACCATATAAAAATCTCCCAAATCGGATGTCAAACACCCCCTTAAAACTCAATAATTCGATCTATGAAGTTCTACCCATTTTTAATTAAAAATCTAAAATTAAAGGATGAAATTAAGAGGAGATTCATGAAAAATTGTCTAAATCGAGTGAGAAGCACTTACCCAAGTCGCCCAGGTGAAAATCCCTTAAAAAATCGCCAAGAGCTGAGCTTTAGAAGTCAAAATGTGATAAAATGGTGAAACCCTCGAATTTGGGATTTAATTCTGTCTGCCCAGTGATTTGTGCTATGCGATCGCGGGCCAAACAATGCGATCGCATAGAAGGAAAAATATTGATGCCAAGTTTGTGCTATGCGATTGCGGGCAAATGAATGCGATCGCATAGAAGGAAATACTGCTGCCTAAAATTTGTGCTATGCGATCGCGGACAAGCAATGCGATTGCATAGAAGGAAAATATTGATGCCCAAATTGTGCTATGCGATTGCGGACAAGCAATGCGATCACATAGAAGGAAATATTCATGTCAAAATTTGTGCTATGCAATCGCGGACAAGCAATGCGATCGCATAGAAGGAAATATTGATTCCCAAATTTGTGCTATGCGATCGCGGACAAGCAATGCGATCGCATAGAAGGAAATACCAGATAGCAGAACAACAATTCAAACATAGGGAAAAATGACCCATAGCCCATCCGAAATACACCCGAGGCTCCCGGGACCCCGTCAAATCACACACACAAGTCATATAACCTAAACGGACTCGCTCAAAGTTTCAAATCACATAAAATAACATCGAAATGATGGATCAAACCAAAAATCAAGCTTATAAACTTCCAAATCTTCAAAATACGCTTTCGATAAAAAACTTAACCAAACCACGTCCGAATGACCTGAAATTTTGCACACACATCCCAAATGCCATGGCGGAGCTAGTGCAACTTCCAAAATTCCATTCCGACCCTCGAATCAAACTCCCACTATCGGACCGGAACTTCAAAAATTCAAACTTCGGCATTTCAAGCCTAAATTAGCTACGGACCTCCAAAACACATTCCGAACACGTTCCCAACCATCGGATTCCCATTCTGAGGTCTTCTTCACACTGTTCCGACAACGAAACACTTTCCAATAGTTAAGCTCTTATTTAGGGACTAAGTGTCCCAAAACTCTCTTAAAACCCAACACCGAACGTCCCGGCAAACCAAAATAGCAGAAATGAACTTAGGGGAAGCAGTTAATAGGGGTTCGGGGCGTGAATTCTAAAAATGACCGGTCGGGTCGTTACATCGAATAAAGACTACTGGTCCCCATTTTGTATGGTCACATCACCACTATCATCCTCAACAATTCGTACACCCAAGTTTGCCAAGCTATAGAGCTCTCTCCTCATACGTTGTTCACGTACCACCAAACAGGCTAAGTTACTTTTTGACTATCTACTAAGAGTATCTGCCACCACATTACCCTTCCCCGGATGGTACAAAGTATCCACCTCATAGTCTTTTAGAAGTTCAACCCATCTTCTTTGCCTCAAGTTTAGTTCTTGTTGCTTGAAAATGTATTGCAAACTCTTATGATTGGTATACACCTTACAATGGACACCGTACAAATAGTGGCACCATATCTTTAATGTAAACACCATCGCGACGAGTTCTATGTCATGCATGGGATATGTCTTTTCATGGGTTTTTAATTGCCTTGAAGCATAGGCAACCACTTTACCTTGTTGCATCAACACACATCCCAACATAACTCTTGAAGCATCACAATACACCATAAATCCCTCTAAGTCCGTAGGTAAAGTCAACATTGGTGTTGTAGTCAGTCTCATTTTCAGTTCTTGGAAACTCTTTTCATAAGCATCCGACCATTGAAATTTGGAAGCTTTCTATATTAGTTTGGTCAAAGGGGATGCAAGAATAGAAAAACCTTCGACAAACCTCCGATATTAGCCGGATAATCCCAAAAAGCTTTGAATCTCTATCGGTGTTGTTGTCGCGCCCCCTTTTTTCTTGCTAAATCGGGTTTATGACATTTGGGAGGACAACTCATTCCTTTTGGGAATTGGGTTTGATTTAAAGAGTCGCCACCTAATGATTAGGGTGCATTAGGACACCAAGGAGGTTTGATTTGAATGACCAAAGATTGGGTAAGGGCTTGAAATTATTCTAAGGGGAAGGTGTTAGGCACCCCTCAGAATCCACTAGTGTGGTTCCCGACCAGATAATTATTGTGAATTTGGGTACAATTAGCATATATACAAATATGGCTCAAGTAAGAGGGGATTTTATCACATAAAGGTTTGAAAGTAAACAAGGTTTGAAAGAGTAATCAGAAAAAGCTGGTTTTAGAAAATAAAGAGTTAAAATGTTGAAAAGGAAGGAACAACGAATAAAGGGAGAGGGGTCCTAGGTTTATTAACAATAAGGAACAAAGAATAAAGGGAGAGGTGTCCTAGGTTTATTAACAATATGGATCACCCCACACAATTTCCGGTAATCACTCCTCAATGAGGGGTTACACGTGACATTATCGCGCGGTCATCATCTCCATATCTACCATTCCCACCTCGTTAAGGTATTAAAGCGCGGAACGGTCTCGCTTACCTATTGCATGCTACTACCTGTCCCAATTCTATTAGTGGAGGCATGAGGACTACTAATACTAAAGGGGAGGGATGTTGGGCTTATTTATAGTTTAAAAGGCAAAAATTCTAAGGTGACATACAAAACATGTATAGCAAGTTGGGGAAAGGCACATAAAAATCAAAGGCTCAGATATACCCCCTTTTAAACAAAGAAGCACATAATTAGCATGACTTACACATACTAGCTAAGGTTTGATTAATACTAAACGTGAAATAACTTAAAGGTTGAGACAGACTGATTTATTACAAAATTCAAATAAGAAGCCCAAATTAGGACTGCCTGCTGGTTGTGCTTTTAACGAAACAGATTTAATTTATAACTTTACCCTAAGGCTTGCCTAAGTGTTGGACAAGGATCCTATAGGCATGATATCTATTGATTTTCGAAAGCAGCGGAATAATAAGGTTTTTAAAAAAAAAACTAGATACGTACTAGTAAAAAAAGGGTAGTCAGGTTAAAAGAAAGGCCAGTTTTTAACAAAAATTATAAGTTCTATAGCTAACAGTACCATTGTTACTGGTTTTAGTTCCATATGTGAATGAAGCGGCTCAGATTCGATTGGGAGTTCCTATAGGCATGCTTTCTAAGCGCAATTGATTTTGAACGTGGTGTAGAATGCAGAAGACTCGTTTTAAACTTATGAGCATGATATCTAGGTGCAAAAATTGTTTGAAAACCTATGAACATGATATCTAAGTGCATAAATTGTTTGAAAACTTATGAACATGATATCTAAGTGCAGAAATTGCTTTAAAACCTATGAACATGATATCTAAGTGCATAATTGTTTAATACCTATGAACATGGTGTCTAAGTGTAGGAATTGATTTAAAACCTATGAACATGATATCTAAGTGCAGAAATTGCTTTAAAACCTATGAATATGATATCTAAGTGCAGAATTGTTTAAGACCTATGAACATGGTGTCTAAGTGTACGAATTGCTTTAAAACCTATGAACATGATATCTAAATACAGAAATTATTTGAAAACCTATGAACATAATTTCTAAGTGCAGAATTTATTTTAAGAACCTATAGGCATAATTTCTGTATGCATGCATATTTAAAAAAAATACCCATAGGCATGGTATCTACCCTTTTGGCATACATAGTTACCTGCCCTTTTCACTAGCCATCCCCAAGAGTTTATTACAAATTATTACAGCCTAGATTAAAAAAAATACACCAGAAAAATATAAATAAAAGTACAACCAAGGAGAGCCTGATTTAGACTTCATGTCTGAAATATGAGGTAAACCAGCTCCATGAGATCTCGATCCAAAGCCTTTCTCCCATTTGGGTGGATGTTGGTAACCATGCCAAATCTGGGGATTTCGTGCCTCATTATCTGCAAGAAAGTATGGTTAGCCCTTTCCCCCACCGGAATTGGCTATATAACATCAATAGTTGGCATAAAAGCATTTAGTTCTCCAAATAAATGCAGAGAACATGATAATGTCCGTTTGGGTTTTAGGGAAACCTGGTGGACTTTGGACAAGGCTATCTTAAAGAGTCATTATGTGGACAACATAACTGACTCGGCTAGGTTTGACCATGATGCATGCATAGTTAAATAGAGTGAGGTTTCTATGGGGTTTTAGACTGGTACCCTTGAGCGGACAACTCAAGGGGGAAAGGCACGGAACTGTCAATGACACCGCTGATCGACTAGTTTTACCGCAAATATGCCTTTCCGAATTTAGGGGGTAATGATATAGGAAGAGCACAACAACTCATTATAAGCGTTGCTATGGTATTTGTTTGGCACGAATGGAGTATGATGTCGAGCATGATTATGCAACAGTTAAAGGCATGTAGTCATGTATTTGCACATTTAAGAAAGCAATAAATACAACAGTTTTCATAATTTAAGGCAGTAGTAAAGGAAAGTAGTAAAGAAAAGAAAAAAGGAGACAAGTCAGTTTTGCAATCGAAAAGAAAATTGAATGCTTAAAAGAAATAAAAAATAATTGTGCGTGAAGAAGCATAAATTCACAATAAATGTCTAAAATGGTAAAAGCCTAAAAGATCCCCGGTAGAGTCGCCATGCTGTCGCACGCCCTTTTTCTCGTGAAATCGGGTTTATGAAATTTGGGAGGACAACTCATTCCTTTTAGGAATTGGGTTTGATTTAAAGAGTCGCCACCGAATGATTAGGGTGCATTAGGACACCAAGGAGGTTTGATTTGAATGACCAGAGATTGGGTAAGGACTTGAAATTATTCTAAGGGGAAGATGTTAGGCACCCCTCAGAATCCACTAGTGTGGTTCTCGGCCAGACAATTATTGTGAATTTGGGTGTCACACCTCCTTTTGGCGCTACCGCACCCCGCGAAGGGCGTGGTGGAAGGAGTTTTTCCAATTAAAGGACA
>MU698582.1:128177-159546 GCA_026770625.1 Nicotiana glauca | reverse complement strand
GGAGATTTCTGTCCTTGTCAGCTTGATTTGAGGAAGCTTTCTCAACTGCTAACTCTGAAGTCAAAACCTTCAATTTCTTCTCTAAGGTGCAGTTTCTTTCTTCTAACACTTCCATATCAATTTGAAGTCTTTCATATTGTTCTTTCCAGTTGTCTGCTTCAATTTGATAATCATGCATTAATTGCTCCGTATGTGAAACCCTTTTCATCATCTCTATGCCAATAAGATTGATCTAAAAAGGAAGAAAACGGTAAGAACCTTAATAGAAGAAGGATGGAATAAAGTGTAAAAAGTAATAAATACCTTTAATGATGACTGCACTATGTCATTCATCCAAATCAAAGAGTTGTGACTCTCGACCTTGGATTTCTCAACTAGACCGATCAGAGGTTTCAACCATACGTCAGCCCGATCTGACTTTTTCAAAAGGTTACCATCAGTAGTGACCTCGATGGTAATCTGCTACATCATTCCACTTCCACTCAAGGAACCAACCTCAGTATGAGGAATAGTAATATGGGGAACCATGGAAGAAGTCATTATAGCTTGGGGCGGAGTAGCAACGATAGCAGTCACAACTGGCAAAGAACGTGTCACAGGAACATGAAGGGTAAAAGAACCAAGGGCTATCTCATCATAAACTAAAGCCAAATTGTCATTATCAAACCCACGAGAAAAAAGCTAATCAATAGGGTCACGAGCTACTGCTGGAGTATCATCATCATAGCTCACCAAGGTGGCTTCAACAGTCTCTGTTGTGGGACCAAAATGGGGAGGGCACGCTTCATCGTTTGAAAAGACGCGTCTTCTGGCTCGCAGCCTTTTTATCAAGAAACGTCCATCTTGTTCCTCCTCTTCTTCAGAATCATGAACTGCTGCAACCTTCCTTTTCGATGAAGAACTCAAGATTATCTCTTGATCTCTTTCCAAAGAAACTCTGGAAGCTACGATAGCATCAGCATTTATACCTCGAATGGGAAATCCCGATAAAAAGAAGGATCAAAACAAATTCTAAAGGAAAAGTGAGTGAAAGTATGAAGAAGATATGAGAAAAACATTTACCATGAGTTTTCACCTTCCAACCAAACTTGTACGATAGGTTTTTCCAAGATGTACCTTCCATTGGAGCAACATTCAATAAATTTCCTACCCAACCACAGAAATTGGGAATCTCATTAACAGTTCCCATGTTGCTGCAAAAGAGGAAAAAGTTAAACGGTAGTAGGAAAAATAAAGGGAAAAGATAGAAAAAGTTATAAAAGGAAAACTTACGTGCAAAATTGTACTTCTCAGGAAATGGAATATTTTCTTCACCCACTAAACCAACATTGGGTGCAGAAACAAACCTGGCATACCAGCCATGTTCCTTATCATCCTCTGGTCTAACTAACACTCTCTTACTTCTCGCTACTAAAGTGAAAATCCCACGGCCGAAAGTTTAGGGGAATAGAGATGAATCAAATGGAAGAAAGTAAAAGGCAAATTAGCCATATTGGTTAAATGCCTTAAGCATGCAATAGCCCTACATAATCGGGCCAATCTGTCCTAAACAAACGTTGAAAAAATGACAGAATTCGATGATAACAGGATCAATGGGGGGTTTAAAATTCAGCATAATAGGGTATATATACACAAAAGAAAACCCGGTCAACTAAGATGTAATCCTTTGGTTCGCAATGGGAATTATAATGGGGAAATCATGTCACTAATGGCAATCCCTACGAACAACAGAGATCAGACCTTCCGTGATTTGAGATGGGTAAATATCAGCATGATCTAAAGAAGACATAAAAGAAACTCGGTTTCTCATCGATTCTCTATCAATGTAAAAAGATAGTTCAGCAGGAATAATTTCATCTACCAAAGGCTCACGAAGGGGTTCATTAGAATCTTTACTTCTATACAAAGATCTATGGGAAAGAGAACCCCTAGTTCTAGAAGGTGGAGTAGAACTCACTAGAGGTATAGAAGAGTCCTGTATCGATGAAGACCCTAAACTACAAAGTCTTCCTCCTCTCCTGCTTCTAACAGGAGCAAGAGGAAGGTCATAAACAATGGGGACTCTTCGAGGGTTAGGTTTTGAAAAGACATAGTAGTACGAGGAAGAAGGGAACAAGAGTGAAAATTTTAAACTTTTTATGAGAAAGACAAAGATGTAAGTTATATTTATATTCAGAAGCAACCGTCAAAGGAAAAGGTGTAATGATGGAAATGTCATGATGGAAGTTGTCGCTTCGTAATTGATGAAGCTATAAAAAAGCCCTAAAAGGCGCTGAAAAGTTGCAGAACCAATCAGAACATGTCACGCATCACGAGAATTAAATGGAAGTGACATATGAAGCGTTAGTTTTAAAGAAGGAATAATGGCGGCAAATATTCTCGTTTTAATGAGATCCACTTCCTAAATATTCTATTAATGAATAAATGGCAAATGGGGGCACTATCTGTATTGGGAAAAATTAAGTTCATGTATAGAATTAATTATGAGGTGACATTTCAAGACACGTGGACTATTAAAAGAATGACAATTGACGAAGGATAGTTGAAGAGGCACGAGCTTTAGCAGGCATGAGTAGAGATCCAAGAAAACAAGAAGGGATAGGTGCTCGGATATGACGACCCAGCCGGTTGTCTCTTGAGTTACCGGTCCGTTTATCCCATTTATACTTCTTTATGATTTGTTATCCATGTTTTTTGGTATCAAATTATTCGGATCGAGTCCAGAATGCTTTTGGTAAGGTTTGAGACACTTGGTATCTTTTAGAGAAGATTAAGTTGGAAAAGTCAATCGGAAGTTGACTTATATGTTAGAGGGATCGGATGTGAGTTCTGATGGTTCAGTTAGCTTTGGGAGGTTATTTGTGACTTAGGAGCGTGATCGGAATGCGTTTTGGAGGTTTGGAGTAGAATTAGGCTTGAATTGGCGAAGTTGATATTTTGGCGATTTCCGGTTGATAGGCGAGATTTGAATATAGGGGTCAGAATGGAATTCAGAGACTTTTAGTAGCTTCTTATGTCATTTGGGATGTGTGTGCAAAATTTCAGGTCCATTGGACATGGTTTGGTTGGGGTTTTTTTTTTATCAAAAGTGTATTCAGAAGATTTTAGAAACTTATGCTTGAATCCGATGAGTTTTGGGTGATTTGATGTTGTTTGAAGTGTTTTGATGATTGGAAAAAATTTGAATAAGGTCTTAGGATTTGTTGGTGCTTTGGTTGAGGTCCCAGGGGCCTCGGGTGAGTTTCGGGTGGTCAATCAGATCATTTGAGAGTTCAAAAAATTGAAAATTTTGAGTTCCAGCTGTTGCAGACATTTTGGTCATCGCGTTCGCGAGAGGACCCTTACGTTCGCGAAGAATCTGCTGAGGTAGGTGAAAGTTTGGCCTTCGCATTTGCGAGGTAGGTGTCGCGTTCATGAAGGGCTACGAAGCTATGAACCGCGTTTGCGAGAAGGCACTCGCGATCGCATAGAGGAAGTTGTGTCAGATGGGTTCAAGGTTATTTGTTCATCGCATTCGCGTAGGGGTGAGCGCTTTCGTGAAGGTTTAGGTGGAGGA
This sequence comes from Nicotiana glauca, assembly GCA_026770625.1. Lineage (NCBI taxonomy): Eukaryota > Viridiplantae > Streptophyta > Magnoliopsida > Solanales > Solanaceae > Nicotiana > Nicotiana glauca. The sequence goes on along the minus strand of MU698582.1, from coordinate 155,990 downwards.
AGAATCGCATTCGCGATGGGTTTTACGCATTCGCATAGAGGAAAAAGTGGTCAACGTAAGTTTGTGCTTTACGAACGCGAAGGCTTGACTGCGTTCGCGAAGAAGGAAGGTCAGGCCTGGGCAGAATGTTTTTAACTCGTCTTGTTCGCAAATGTAGGTCTATTTTCACCCATAGCTGCTCATTCTTGGAGATTTTTGAAGGAAGTTGAAGAGAGAGGGACTCTAGGGAAAACGATTGGAGGTAAGATTCTCGGACTAAAAACTCGATTATTATGTGAATTCCACCTAGAAAATCATGAAAACTAAGCCAAAAATTGAAGAACTAGGGCTTGAGAAATTAGACTTTTGATTTGGGTTTTGAAGGGTCATTTGTGGACGGATTTTGATGTTTTTGGTATGTATGAACTCGTGTAGAGATAAGGAACCTATTGGTGTAAAAATTTCTGAGTCGAGAAGTAGGCCTGGGGCTCAGGTTTTGCTAATTTCGGAATTTTTGGTATTTTTTTTATTGTTTTCTCTTGGGCTTTGTTCCCTTAGAATATTTTGGCGTCCTCGTTCTGATTTTGGATAGAATTGACGCGCGTGGAGGCCAATTTGAAGTGAAAAGGCACTGCGAGCAAGAGATTTAGTCGGTTCGAGGTGAGTTATGATTATAAATGATGTTTTGAGGGTTTGAGACCCCAAATTATGCATCGTAGTACTATATCGATAAGGAGCGTGGGTTCGTGCACTATTAGAGATTGGGACTTGGTCCGTCCCGATTAATGATTTTATCGCATATTTGATTGAAAACTATTTGTTATCATCATTTATTGGGCTGAATGCCATATTTGGGCTTCGTGCCAACTATTTGAATCCTTCGGGGCTTTTATTTTGATATTTCCTCACTGTTTTGTCTACTACTTGAACTCAGTCATATTAATTTCCACTGTTTTACTACTCAACCATTTTTACTCAGTTTTGTGGCTTAAATGATATTTTTAAATGATGTTTGGGCTGAGAAACATTGATTTACTGATGCCCGAGGGGCTTGTGATGATTTTTGATTGAGTAAGGCCGAGGGCCTATATTGTGAGGACATATGGATACCGATTGGAGGCTGAGAGCCTGAGATATGTACGCCACGATGTGGCTTGATTGATATGAGTTCGAGGGCCTAGATTTGATACCACGAGATAGCTTGTTATTACTCTAGGGCCGTAAGTGACCCCTCCAAGAGTCTACACACCTCCAGTGATCCCGAGCACCCACTATGATGTGAGATTGAGCCTGAGGGGCTGCTACTGTTGTGAGATGTTGTCTGAGAGGTGGAGGTGGTGTTATTGTGCCCGAGGGGAAAATTCCTATTTGTTTACATTATCATAGTTAACTGTCAATTACCTATTTACTGGTTTAAAGAGCATTTTTCTTGATTTTTACTTATTTTACTAAATTTAAATGATTTTACTGCTTTATTATAGACTGCCATGTGCTATACATGTTTTCTTACTTTCAGTCATTATTTATATTTGTTACTCACTTTACTCCCTGCACCCTATGTGCAGATTCAGGCGTAGCTGGTTTTGCTCCGGAGTGCTGATTTCCTCCAGTACCTGGCGGGCCTTTCGGAGATTACGAGGTAGTTGTTGACGTTCGCAGCCCCGTATCTCTACTCCTCTATAATTTCTGTTCCTTACAAACATTTGTAGTAGTTTATGACTTTAGCAGACTGTATAGTGACTCATAGATGCTCGTGACTTATGACACCCCGGTTAGGGCTGTGTCGGTTTGGATTTTTCTGCATTGTTATTGATATTTCCACTATTCCTTATTATTAAATCATGTTTAGACTATTTTATGTTGATTAACTATTTTGAAAGATGAATTGGGTTAAACTGGTCGGCCTCGTCTTCACGAGAGGTGCCATCATGACAGGGTTCGGGGTTAGGGTCGTGATAAGTTTGTATCAGAGCCTAGGTTACATAGGTCTTACGAGTCATGAGCAGGTTTAGTAGAGTCTCACGGATCGGTACGGAGACATCTGTATTTATACTTGAGAGGCTGCAGAACCTTCAGGAAAAACTTCACATTCTTGAAATTCTTATCGTACAAGTTTGTTGCTCCGAGTACTAAACTTCTGTTGTTCTATTCTCTCATAGATGGTGAGGACATGCGCTACCGAACAGAGTGAACGACCACCAGCGCCACCAGCTGTGGCCACCAGAGGCCGAGGACGCGGTCATGGTCGTGGGAGAGGCAGAGCAGCAAGGGCAGCACCTGTAGATCCACCAGCTGCCCTAGTTCAGGACCAGGTTCCAGTTGTGGACCCTCCAGCAGCACCAGCTCAGGCACCAGCTATGCCTATTGTGATTCTGGGTCTTCAGGAGGTCTTGGCTCGGATCTTGTCAGTTTGAACTGGCCTAGCTCAGGTGGTTTCAGCCACTACTATCGCGGCTACTTCACAAGCCGAGAGAGGCAGTCAGACTCCCGCCGCCCGCACACTTTAGCAGGTCGTGCAGGGACTTTATATGTTGGGGGCAAATCCAGCCTAGCCGGTTGCAACTGCCCAGGACTATGTAGTTCCTATCATTCCAGAGGATGAGCAACATAGGTTGGAGATATTTGGGAGACTTTAGCCTCCGACCTTCAGCGGAGCAGAGGGCAAGGATGCCCAGGGAATTTTAGAAAAGTGTCAGAGGATGCTTCGTACAACCGGTATTCTGGAGACCAGCGGGGTCGCTTTTACTACTTATCAGTTTTCAGGACCTGCATTCACCTGGTGGGAGGATTTTGAGAGGCGTAGGCCTGTTTGTGTAGCACATCTTTCCTGACAGCAGTTCTCTGTTCTCTTTCTGGAGAAGTATGTACTGCAGTCTCGCAAAGAGGAGCTACATAGATAGTTTGAGTAGTTGTGTCAGGGAGCCATGACCGTGTAACAATATGAGTTGAGATTCTTTGAGTTGGCTCTTTATGCCATTCAGTTGGTCCCGACAGATCGAGAGAGGATCAGGAGGTTTGTCAATGGTCTTACTTATCAGTTCCATATTCTTATGAATAGGGAGAGATTGACTGGTGCTACATTCGAGGACGTTGTGGATATTGCCAGGGAGATTGAGTCTGTCCGTCGCTAGGAGCGATAGCAAAGGGAGGCCAAGAGGCCTCGAGGATCTGGTAGATACAGTGGTGGCCCTTCGAGAGGCCAGTTTCAGCACGGCAGAGGCCGACAATTCCGACATGGTCAGTCTGATCGCTCAGGTTATCGAGGGGCGTCATCGGGCTAGGGTTCACACAGTTCACACCAGGTCCATTCTTCACTTAGTGTCCTCCCAACTCAGAGATCATCCCGTGCTCTATCTGTATAGGACTCTTCTACATTTAGTGCATCTGTTGGTCACTCCGACGTGAGGGGTTCTCATTAGTCCCCTTCTTCAGAACCTAGGAGTTGTTATGAGTGTGGCGAGATGGGCCACATGCGGAGGTAGTGTCCTCGCCGTGTTGCTAGTTCATCCCAGTAGAGGGGCCAGTCATCAGCTTCAGTGCCTATTGCTCTACCACCACCTATCCAGCCAGCTAGGGGTAGGGATTAGTCAGCTAGGGGTCGCCCTAGAGGGGGAGGTCAATCAGGGGGCGGTAAGGACCATTTCTATGCTATTCCAGGCAGATCTGGTTCTATTGCCTCCGACGTTGTCGTTACAGGTATTATTTCAGTCTGCCACAGAGATGCCTCTTTGTTATTTGATCCCGGTTCCACCTATTCTTATGTGTCATCATACTTTGCTCACTATTTGGGTACTCCTCCTGAGTTTCTTGCTTTGCTTGTTCATGTATCTACCCCAATGGGCGATACTGTTATTGGACCGTATGTACCGATCGTATGTGGTGATTATTGAGAGTTTGGAGACCCGAGTTGATCTTTTATTATTGATTATAGTGGATTTTGATGTCATTCTGGGCATGGATTAGCTATATCCGTGTCGCGCTATTCTGGGATCTCATGCCAAGACAGTCACATTGGCTATATTAGGTGTGCCACGTATTGAGTGGCGAGGTGTGACTAAATATGTTCCTAGTAGAGTGATTTCTTTCTTGAAGGCCCACCGTATAGTTGGGAAGGGTTTTCTTTCGTATCTTTCCTTTGTGAGGGATGTGGGAGCTGAGACTCCCAATATTGATTCTATCCCAGTTGTGAGGGATTTCCCTGATGTATTTTTTGCAGACTGCAGGGCATCCAATGGACAGGGATATTGATTTTGGTATTGACCTGGTGCCGGACACTCAGCCCATTTCTATTTTGTCGTATCGTATGGCACTAGCGGAGCTGAAGGAGTTAAAGGAGTAGCTTCAGGAACTCCTAGATAAGGGGTTTATTCGGCCTAGTGTGTCACCTTGGGGTGCGCCAGTTCTGTTTGTGAAGAAGAAGGATGGAACTATGAGATTGTGCATTGATTATAGGCAATTGAATAAGGTAAAAGTTAAAAACAAGTATCAATTGCCTCACATTGATGATTTATTCGACCAGCTTCAGGGAGAGAGGGTATTCTCCAAGATTGATCTCCATTCGGGTTATCACCAGTTGAAGATCAGGGATACAGATATTCTTAAGATGGCCTTCAGGACCAGATCTGGTCACTATGAGTTCCTTGGTATGTCTTTTGGGCTGACAAATGCCCCAGCAGCTTTCATGCATCTGATGAATAGCGTGTTCCGGCCTTATCTTAACTCATTTATCATAGTTTTCATTGATGATATCCTGGTATATTCGCGTAGTCAGGAGGAGCACGTAGAGCATTTGAGGTTTGTGTTGTAGAGATTGAGGGGGGAGAAGCTTTATACAAAGTTCTCCAAGTGTGAGTTTTGGCTTAGTTTAGTAGCATTGACATGTGGTGTCCAGTGAGGGTATTCAGGTTGACCTAAAGAAGATAGAGGCGGTTCAGAGTTGGCCCAGAATGTCCTCAGCCACATAGATTCGTAGTTTTCTTGGTTTTGGCATGCTATTATCGCCGGTTTGTTTAGGGATTCTCATCTATCGCACCGTTCTTGACCAAGTTGACTCAGAAGGGTGCTTCATTTGTATGGTTGGACGAGTGTGAGGATAGCTTTCAGAAGCTCAAGACAACTTTGACCACAGCTCCAGTATTAGTGTTTCCATCAGCTTCAGGTTCATATACTGTGTATTGTGATGCTTCGAGAGTAGGGATTGGTTGTGTGTTGATGCAGGAAGGTAGAGTTATTGCTTATGCTTCTCGTCAGTTGAAGCCCCATAAGAAGAACTACATCATTTATGGATAGGTTGACTAAGTCTGCGCACTTCATTCCTATCTATACTACTTATTCTTTAGAGCGGTTGGCGGAGATATATATTCGGGAGATTGTTCAGTTGCATGGTGTCCTAGTTTTCCTCATTTCAGATCGAGGCACTCAGTTTACTTCCAAGTTCTGGAAGTCTGTTTAGCGAAAGTTGGGTACTCAGGTGCATTTGAGCACAGCTTTTCACCTTCAGACGGATGAGCAGTCCGAGCGCACTATTCAGATATTGGAGGATATGCTACACGTTTGTGTTATTGATTTCGAAGGGTGATGGGATCAGTTTCAACCGCTTGCAGAGTTTGCTTATAACAACAGCTACCAGTCGAGTATTCAGATGGCTCCATATAAGGCTTTGTACGAAAGGCGGTGTAGATCTCCATTTGGTTGGTTCGAGCCTGGGGAAGCTAGGCTATTGGGGACAGATTTGGTTTAGGATGTGCTAGATAATGTGAAGTTGATTCAGGAGAGACTTCATATAGCGCAGTCGAGACAAAAGAGTTATGCTGACAGGAACATTCGAGATGTGTCCTACTAGTTGGTAAGAAGGTCATGTTGAAGGTTTTGCCCACGAAGAGTGTTAAGAGATTCGGAAAGAAAAGGAAATTGAGTCCGCGGTTCATTGTCCTTTTGAGGTACTTTGGAGGATTGAGGAGGTGGATTATGAGCTTGCTTTACTACCCAGCTTGTCGAGTATGCACCCGGTTTTCCATGTTTCTATGCTCCGGAAGTATATTAGAGATTCGTCTCATGTTCTTGATTTCAGAACATTTAAGTTGGAGGGTGATTTGACTTATGATGTGGAGCCAACAGCTATCTTGGAGCGTCAGGTTCGAAAGTTGAGATCAAAAGATATAGCTTCAACGAAAGTGCAGTGGAGAGGTCGGCCCGTGGAGGAGGCTACCTGGGAGACCTAGCGGGAGATGCGGAGCAGATATCCTCACCTGTTTGAGGCTTCAAGTATGTTTCTTGACTCGTTTAAGGATGAATGTTTGTTTTAGTTGGGGAGGATTTGACGACCCGGCCGGTCGTCTCATGAGTTACCGGTCCATTTTCCCCATTTTTGCTTCTTTGTTCTTCGTTATCCGTGTTTTGTTGTAATGGCCCGACTGGTCATTTTGAGATTTTGCACCTTGTTCGTCAGTTCTCGGGCATGATTTGCCCCGTGTGATGTATTATGACTCATGTAAATCGTTGGTTTTGGTTTTCAAGGTAATCAGAATGACTTTGGAAGAACGGTTCTCAAGTTTGGAGCTTGAAATTGAAAGGTTTGACCAAGTTTTGACTTATTGGTAAATGACCCCGGAATGCAGATTTTATGGCTCGGATAGCTTCGTTAGGTGATTTTGGACGTAGGAGTGTGTCCGAAATATTTTTGTGATGCCTGGTGTAGAATTAGACTTGAATTGGCGAAAGTTAGTTTTTATCGTTTTTCGGTTGATAGGTGAGATTTTTATATAGGGGTCAGAATGGAATTCCGGAAGTTGCAGTAGCTTCGTTATCTCATTTGAGATGTGTGTGCAAAATTTCAGGTCATTAGGACGTGGTTTGGTTGGGTTTTTTTATCAAAAGAGTAACTTGGAAGAATTTGGAATTCTTAGGCTTGAATCCGATGGGATTTTGGTGTTTTGATGTTGTTTTGAGCGTTCTGAAGGTTGGAACAAGTTTGAACGATGTTATGGGATATGTTGTCATGTTTGGTTGAGGTCCCGAGGGCCTCAGGTGAGTTTTCGGTGGTCAATCAGTTCATTTTGAAGTTGGAAAAATTTTAGATTTTGAGTTCCAACAGTTGCAGACATTTTGGTCTTCGCGTTCGTGAGAGGACCCTCGCGTTCGCGAAGAGTGTGTTGAGGGAGTGAAATTTTAGCCTTCGCGTTCACGAGGCAGGTGATGCGTTCACGAAGGGCTGTGAGTTTGTTTATCGCGTTCGCAGGATGGGTTTGCGTTCGCATAGAAGGTATGGTGAGACTGAGCTTCAGAGGATTTAACTCATCGCGTTCGCGATGGGCTGAACGGGTTCGCGGAGGGTTGCCTGGGTAAAGCTTCGCATTCACGAGCTAGATGTCGCGTTCGCATAAGGGAAATTTTGGTCAGGGAATTTTTATGCTTCGCGAACGCGAGGCTTTGATCGCGTTCACGAAAAAGGAAATTAAGGCCTAGGCAGAATGTTTTAAAGTCGTCTTGTCCATGATTTTGGGGCTTATTTCACCCATAGCTGCTCATTTTTTGAGATTTTTGAAGGAGATTGAAGAGGGATTCAAGGGGAATGCTTGGAGAGGTAAGTTTCTTAGACTAAAAACTCGATTATTATGTGAATTCCACCTAGAAAATCATGAAAGCTAAGCCTAAAATTGAAGAACTAGGACTTGAGAAATTGGACTTTTGAATTGGGATTTGAAGGACCATTTGAGGTCGGATTAGAGAACTTTTGATATGTATGAACTCGTGGGGAGATAAGGAATCTATTCGTATGAAAATTTCTGAGTTTCAAGAAGTGGGCTCGGAGCTCGGGTTTTGGTAATTTCGGGATTTGTGCCCTTTGTTGATTGTTTTTGCTTGGGCTTTGTTCCCTTAGCATATTTTGACATACTCATTCTAATTTTGGATAGATTCGACGCGTGTGGAGTCCTACTCAAAAGTCAAAGGCTTCGCGAGCTAGAGATTTAGCCGGTTCGAGGTGAGTAATGGTTGTAAATAATGTTCTAAGGGTTTCAAACCCGGGTTGCACATCGTAGTGATATATTGAGGTGAGGCAAATGCTTGATGATGAGCTTGAGGTCATGCACTATTGGGGATTGTGACTTGACAATGTGTTATCACACCTATATGAGATAGGGTGACGTGGGACCACCCCCACGTATATGCTTGGTAAGGTTATTCAACGACTAGTTGGCTTTTGGAATAACTTTGGACGCATTCGAGGACGAACGTATGTTTAAGTGGGGGAGGATGTAACAATCAGACCGGTCCTTTTGAGCTTTTGCACCTTGCTCGTCAGTTCCCGGGCATGACTCATGTAAATCGTTGGTTTTGGTTTTCAGGGTAATCAGAATGACTTTGGAAGAACAGTTCTCAAGTTTGGAGCTTGAAATCGAAAGGTTTGACCAAGTTTTGACTTATGGGTAAATGACCTCGGAATGCAAATTTTATGGATCGGATCTCTTTGTTAGGTGATTTAGGATGTGTGTCCGGAATATTGTTGTGATGTCCGGTGTAGAATTAGGCTTGAATTGGCGAAAGTTAGTTTTTGGCGTTTTCCGGTTGATAGGTGAGATTTTGATATAGGGGTCAAAATAGAATTCAGAAAGTTGCAGTAGCTTTGTTATATCATTTGGGATGTGTGTGCAAAATTTCAAGTCATTGGGACGTGTTTTGGTTGGGTTTTTGATCAAAAGCGTAATTTGGAAGAATTTGGAATTCTTAGGCTTGAATCCGATGGGATTTTGGTGTTTTGATGTTGTTTTGAGCGTTCCGAAGGTTGGAACAAGTTTGAATTATGTTATGGGATATGTTGTCATATTTGGTTGAGGTCCCGAGGGCCTCGGGTGAGTTTCGGGTGGTCAATCGGACCATTTTGAAGTTGGAAAAATTTCAGATTTTGAGTTCCAACAGTTGCAGACATTTTGATCTTCGCGTTCGCGAAGAGTCTGCTGAGGGAGTGAAACTTTAGCCTTCGCACTCGCGAGGCAGGTGATGCATTCGTGAAGGGTTGTGAGTTTGTTCATCGTGTTCGCATAGAAGGTATGGTGAGGCTGAGCTTCAAAGGATTTAACTCATCGCGTTCGCGATGGGCTGAATGCGTTCCAGGAGGGTTGCCCGGGTAAAGCTTCGCGTTGCGAGCTAGATGTTACATTCGCATAAAGGAAATTTTGTTTCGCGAAGAAGGAAATTAAGGCTTGGGCAGAATGTTTTTAAGTCGTCTTGTCCGCAATTTAGGGGCTTATTTCACCCATAGCTGCTCATTTTTGGAGATTTTTGAAGGAGATTGAAGAGGGATTCAAGGAGAATCATTGGGAGGTAAGTTTCTTAGACTAAAAACTCGATTATTATGTGAATTCCACCTAGAAAATCATGAAAGCTAAGCCTAAAATTGAAGAACTAGGGCTTGAGAAATTGAACTTTTGAATTAGGATTTGAAGGGTCATTTGTGGATGGATTTTAACATTTTTGGTATGTATGAACTCGTAGGGAGATAAGGAACCTATTGGTGTAAACATTTCTGAGTTTCTAAAAGTGGGCCCGGGGCTCGGGTTTTGCTAATTTCAGGATTTTTGATATTTTTCGATTGTTTTTGCTTGGGCTTTGTTCCCATAGCATATTTTGACGTCCTCGTTCTGATTTTGAATAGATTCGACGCACGTGGAGGCCAATTCAGAGGACAAAGGCGTTGCAAGCTAGACATTTAGCCGGTTCGAGGTGAGTAATAATTGTAAATAATGTTCTAAGGGTTTAAAACCCCGGATTGTGCATCGTAGTACTATATTGAGGCGAGGCACATGCTCGATGACGAGCGTGGGGTCATGCACTATTAGGGATTGGGACTTTGTCTGTCCCGATTGATGATTTTATCGCGTATTTGATTGAAAACTATTTGTTATCATCATTTATTGGGTTGAATGCCATATTTGGGCTTCGTGTCAACTATTTGAACCCTTCGGGGATTTTATTTAATATTTCCTCACTGTTTTGTCTACTACTTTAACTCAGTCATATTAATTTTTACGGGTTTACTACTCAGCCATTTTTACTCAGTTTTGTGACTTAAGTGATGTTTTTAAATGATGTTTGGGCTTAGAAATACTATTTTACTGATTCCATAGGGGATTGTGATGATTTTTGACTGAGTAAGGCCGAGGACCTATATTGTGAGGACATACTGATACCGATTAGAGGCCGAGAGCCAGAGATATGTACGCCACGAGGTGGCTTGATTGATATGAGGCCGAGGGCCTAGATTTGATACAACGAGATGGCTTGTTATTGCGCTTGGGTCGTAAGGGTCCCCTCCAGGAGTTTGCACACCTCCAGTGAACGCGAGTACCCATTGTGATGAGAGATTAAGCCCGAGGGGTAGTTATTGTTGTGAGATGTTGCTCGAGGGGTGGATGTGGTGTTACTGTGCCCGAGGAGCAAATTCCTATTTGTTTACGTTATCATATTTAACTGTCAATTACCTGTTTACTGGTAACGAGCATTTTTCTTGATTTACTGAATTTAAATGATTTTACTGGTTTTATTGAATTTAAATGATTTTACTACTTTATTATAGATTGTCATGTGCTTTTTACGTGTTTTCTTACTTTCAGTCATTATTTATATTCGTTACTCACTGAGTTGGAGTACTCACTTTACTCCCTGCACCCCTGTGTGCAGATTCAGGCGTAACTGGTTCCGCTCCAGAATGCTGATTTCCTCCAGTTCCAAGCGGGCCTTTCGGAGATTACGAGGTAGTTGTTGACGTCCGCAGCCCCGTGTCTCTACTCCTCTATCATTTCTGTTCCTTACAAACATTTGTAGTAGTTTATGACTTTAGCAGACTGTATTGTGGCTCATAGATGCTCCTGACATATGACACCACCGTTAGGGCTGTGTCGAGTTGGATCTTTTCGCATTGTTATTGATATTTCCGCTATTACTTATTATTAAATCATGTTTAGACTATTTTGTGTTGATTAACTATTTTGAAAGATGAATTGGGTTAAACTGGCTGGCCTCGTCTTCACGAAAGGCGCCATCGCGACCGGGTTCGGGGTTAGGGTCGTGACATCGGACCTCTTGGAATAAACCTACATAGAAAAAGGAGTATAGATACGTATTATTGGTAATTAATAGGCATTAATTACGGAAAACGTTATGAAATCTGTATTGAATTAGTTATGATTACCAATTATAACGTTACATTAAATGCCATTAATTGTCCATAGTGACTCCATTATGAAAGGCGAAAAACGTATTATTTAGAAATAGCTATAAAAAGTGAGGACCGAACATTTGTGAGGATATGAAATATTATTGGAATATACTGATTTACTTTGCCTTCTATTTAGCTATTATTTACATCAATTATTCCTATTTCTATTTGATTATCTGTAACCCGAGTTCTTCTAAAATAAGTTTTGGCCGAAATCCCAAATTTTAATTAAACAGACATACACATTACCAAAGACTCCACTTGTAGGGTTATATTGAATATATTATTATTGTCACCGGCTAATTGTGGCGACAATGATAGTTTTCAACTTAAGAAAACGAAAAAAAATTGGAAAGAAAAAGAAATGCTTGTCTTCTCCTGATGAAGTCCCAGGATAGAAATTGAGACTAGGCAATGAGAAGACACACACAGGTTCCTAGGATTTTGCATTTCGTAGTTTTGCAAATTCCAGCTCCTCGATTAGATTAAATAGAAATTTTATATGCAAGGGAAGTTGTGCTCAGTCATGCATCGTTTGATTCCAGGGCATTAATTAGCTAATTTTATATAAGTTGATTACTTGATTTATTTATAATAAGGTTTAACCGTCTGGAGTCAAGGCTACCACAAATGAACATATAATTAGATGGATACTGACAGTGGCTCAAGTGTCAAGGCTTGCCTTCTTTTACTAATAAACATTGTCTAAATTTTTAATGATTATATTCACAACAGAACAAAAAAGAGAGGACTTATTTGTATTATCCATAAATGCAGACGTCACCCAGCGTTTGGGCTAATGACGCCAGCTAGCTTAAATTCGTTCAAACCATTTTAACTTGCATTATAATTTTCGTGATCATGTTGTATTTATGTATGTACTGCAGATATAGATTTAATTTAATACCATATTCACTCTAGAAAAGATTTAAAATACCTTAATGAATACTACATAATTTGTGCACAAGTAAAAAATTCAATAACGCCTGTATAGAAGAAATCTAGCAAACAAGAGAGATAAGGAGGTAGGAGACTTTGATCATTCATTCATAATCTTTTAAATCTCAACACAAGGAAAATAAGTAGCAATATCTGTATTTATAATACTATAAAAGGGATCTTTACACAAATAGCCCACCCTATTCATTGTTTAATTTTTCTAGCCATATATATTGAGTATACATTAATTATATACAATTATACACATATAATATATAAATTCCGCATATATTATACCTCTACCTACTATTTTAGTTTAAGCAGTTGAACATTGATTATACACAATTAGACATATTTAATACATAAATTTTGCATAGGTTATACGTCCAGCGGCTATTTTTTGTTTAAACAATAGAGTAGGCGGCTATTTAGATTAATTCTTTACTATAAAACCCACTTTCACTATCAATTGAAAAGCTTGGTTCCATATGAATTTGACTACAATTCCTACTATCCATCTACGTTGGCACTTAATACAAATATACTTTTATTGACAAAGTAGGATCAACACATACAATCATGATAGACCTCTCAAATTGTAAAGACCTCTGAGAGCTCTAAACAGCTTAAATATGTAGACCAAACATCTTAGAGCTGAAAATTTCTAGGTGTATTATTGCGTCAACATTTCGTCAAAGCATGATAATCCGTCGGTGAAACTGAGTATAGTCGTTTCATCCTTCAATTTTCCTTATTATACATATTGGACCATCTATCTCACGCGTAATATATATACTAGTACTTACCTTGCCCAATTTTCTTCAAAAGCTTCTCCTTTGTTGTTGCCTTTATTCTCTCGCCCACTTCTCCTAAAATCTGTTTCCCATTTCAGGGTTTAGTACTCATAAGTGTTAATTGAAACATCACGTGAACCGTTCAATATATATTGAGTAAATGTGATAATAACAGCAACAACTATAATTTACCATGTAATTATATTATAAGAAACTAAACAAGATCATATGACTATCATATACGTGCTAATATATGTGTGGATATTAAAACAAAAAGAAATAATATTAGTGTCTGTTTTTTTCTTCAGTGTTTTAGGGAATACTATGTCAGGACTATTCCTAATCAGGCGTCAAAAGTAATATTGGAAGAGGCTCTTTCAGTGTCATTCCCATTTGGGTTATCAAACGCCAACTTAGTTAAATGGTTTTTTAAAATAATATTGCTATAACATTTTGTTATAGTGAGCAGTGTTAGGACCGAAAAAACAATTAGGTGTCATGCGGAAGTTAGTAAATCAACACTCGAACGATGATAAATCAAACAACAAAAGAGAAATACACCAAAAGAGAAACAAACATTTAACGTGGTTCGGTCAACTGACTTACGTCCACGGCGGAGATGATGTCACGACCCAAATCGAAGGGTCACGACGGGCACCCGGTAACCTTAATCAACCGAGTACCAATGTAACATATCTTTCTTATCATACTACCATTGGTAACTGGGCCAACATGGCCACAACTCGTAATGTATAACTATAAGTGGGATAGCGTTGTATCAATGGACCATCTTTCTTAAGACATGAATACATGTGGGCCGTCGAGACCTCTGACATACTATTCAAAATGAACCTCTGTCTACAAATCCTCCAAGAGTGTTTGACATCAAATGGGACAAGGTACCTGCCTACCCATAAGTCTATAGTAAAATTCTGACACGATGAATCATAGACTCGACTGCACTCCGAATGAGGTGGAGTCTTATCGATCCTTCGCTGAATGCTAACCTCGTCTATTATGAGGGCTCGTCAAACTGATTGTCTATACCTGCAGGCATGAATACGTTGTCCTCAACAAAAGGACGTCAGTACGAATAATATACCGAGTATGTAAGGCACATAAATAAGTATATACAAGACATGGAAGAAACATAGAGTAAATGACTCAACATGTAAGTCTAGATAACTCTGTGAATCATGAAATACTTATAGTGTCATGCATATGCGTATGAATGTCATGTCGTGCATAGGCACATGTGTGTATACAGTAAAATCGGAGGGTTCAATTTTCCATTGTTACGATATTTTGAAGGCTCAAGACCGCGGTCGAGTTTCATCCCTCGAGGGCCATTGACGCTCGACCTCTGAGCAGTACGGACCGACTGTTACGGAGAGAAAGTGGAGAGTTCCCAAGGCATGCAGTTGGAGCTGACAAAGTCTGTAAGGCTAGTTTGAGCCTGCATCATGGCATATCTTGGTAATCAATGTATTTGTACTATGTTGGGATTTTTCCTCATATATAAAGGGGATCCTTGTCATTTTGTAGACATTTGTTGCTCAATACTAAATATACTTTAACATTCTCTGTGCTCTCTAACATATTCTCTCGATCTCATTACTTCATTTATTGCTCATATTTATTGTGTTCTACTTAAAGTTCATCATTTATTGCTTATTATTGGCCATAAAGAGCCTTCATTGATTCATTTATAATTTTTAGTGTCCATCGACCACCCTCAATAGCTCCCAGCCGAGCTTCAGATTCAACCCCGAGACCCTCGAATAGGAAAGCTCGAGGACCTGATTATTGATCATTCGGTTTGTTTTTCACCTTACTCTCAAGCTCGTATCTCATTTCTAAGTCATTCAGATAGCATCAATTGCTTAACAACAAGCTAAAAAATAGATGACATACACGTCGATGTAAGCTCCCACACTAACAGGAGCGTGCACCAAAGAGACCAACAAGAAGCTCAGGAAACCCCGGCTAGGGAAGAACGGAAGGTTATCCTTCATGTTATTTATGAGATGTTGCAGGAACAACAGCTAGCTATTGCTCAGCTGCAAAGTCACCAGAAAACCCCTAACACTGTAGCACCGGGGTTGGCTCCCCCAGACGAGCAGGTACCGGAGAGATCAAGCAACAACGGGTCAGTACCCGACCCCGCCACTGTTAAAATGCTCGTCACAAAGAGGATCGAATCGGGCGAGAAGAAGATATAAGCCAACGACAAAAAGGTCGAGACCTACAACTCCAGGGTCGACCAAATTTCAGGCGCACCCCCGATCCTGAAAGGTGTGGATTCGAAGAAGTTCATACAAAGTCCGTTCCCAGAGGAAGCAGCTCCAAAATCCATTCCTAAGAAGTTCAGAATACCAAACCTTCCGAAATACAATGGAACCTCAGACCCCAATGAGCACGTTACTGCTTAAACTTGAGCAGTGAAGGGCAACGACCTAAAGGACGATGCGATCGAGTCTGTCTTTCTAAAGAGGTTCGGGGAAACACTCTCCAAAGGGGACATGATGTGGTATCACAATCTAGCTCCTAATTCCATAGACTCATTTGCCATGGTGGCAGATTCTTTCAAAAAGGCACATGTCGGTGCCATCAAAGTAGCAACAAGGAAGTCTGACGTCTTCAAAATCAAGAAGAGAGAGAACCAGATGTTGCGAGAGTTCGTATCTCAATTTCAAATGGAACGAATGGAACTAACACTAGTCTCCGATGACTAAGAAGTGCAGGCCTTCACTCAAGGTCTGAATGAATGAAGCTTGGTGGCTTCGAAGCAGCTAAAACAGAATCTGGTCGAATATCCCGCCGTGACCTGGTCGAACGTTCACAACCGATATCAATCGAAAATCAGGTCGAGGGCGACCAACTAGGAGCCCCTTCAGGCTCTGTATACCCAAGAAGGCTTCTGGTGAAGGAGCCAAAGTCAAACAAGGAAAGGTACCAATTATACACCGACGACAGGAGAAACGCCCTGAGGCGTAACATACCCCGCAATGACCGAAGGATGGACCGAGGCCAGAATCCTTGGGTACTCGTCAACAGAGCCGGATTTGATAGGATCACAAGGTCAATGGAGGCACCTCGCATATCGGAATACAACTTCAATGTCGATGTATCAGACATCGTGTTCGCCATCAGTAAAATTAGAGACGTCAGGTGGCCCAGGCCTGTGAAATCAGATCCTTCGCAAAGAATTCATAACTGAGTGTGTGAGTTCCACAATACACACGACCACACGATCAAGCATTGCCACCAACTCCAAGAAGAAGTAGCCAGATTACTCAGTAAAGGTCACCTCCGAGAATTCCTAAGTGACCGAGCCAAAAATTAGTTCATAGAAAGACAGGCGACCAAGAAGAATGAAACAAATGAGCTGCAACATGTCATCCACATTATCTTGGGAGGCATCGATGCCCCGCAGGAGCCCATAAAAAGAAGAATAAAAGTATCTATCACCAGAGAAAAGTGAACTCGGGGTTACATACCCGAAGATGCTCTCACATTCAAAGAAGAGGACATCAGGACCTTGTCTCATCCTCACAGTGACGCACTGGTAATCTCTTTTCTTGTAAATGCATTTTAGATTAAATGTGTACTTGTGGATCCAGTTAGCTCGGCCAATATTATCAGGTCGAGGGTGGTAGATCAGCTTGGATTGCTTGACCAAATCGTACCACCCTCTTGAGTCCTCAACAGGTTCAACATGGAGAGTGAAACAACGAAAGAGGAAATCACCCTCCTAATCAACGTAGCCGGCATAACACAAAATGTCAAATTCCATGTCATCAAGGGAGATATGAGGTACAACGCCTTACTCGGAAGGCCATGGATAATCTATATGAGAGGAGTATCTTCCACCATCCATCAAATGATGAAATTCCCGACAAAGGATGGGATTAAGATCTCTACGGGGAACAACATGCGGTGAGAGAAATGTTAGTAGTGCATGATGTGGCCCCGACTAAACAAAGCAGGGGACCGTACCGTGTCCTCATCACAAGCGACTGAAACATATCAGGGCTCGAAACATCGCCGGCACACTTTACACTAAGGTATGACCATCTCCTTTCTCTTTAAATTACACTCTACACTGACCTGAGTGTAGGTATCCGATCGAAGCTGTCAAATAACTCTCCAACTCGAAGGCCTTAGGTTTCAAAAGCATGCGTTACACCTTTTCCTTCGACAGGGTTTTATCCCAAAAAGGGTTTTACCGGCGAGGTTTTTAACGAGGCAACACCCATATGCTACCTAAGGAAGACTCAACAAGTATTCAAGGCTTCTTTTACAATCAACCTCGAATATTGGGGGGCATCCCCCAAAAGGTCACCGACTCAGAGAAGCCAAGATATGCCAAGGAGGGTCTCGATAGGAAAATAATGTACCAGGCCAAACGGTTGAGCGAACCGTGTCCGTATAGAACAACTGGCCCCTTAACGGCAAAGGCATGTATACATGTACCAAGTAATCAAAGAATACTTCCCAAAAGCATTTTGTGTTTCAAGGAATCTCGGCATTTTTGCAAAAAATATCCTAAAGCCAAAAAAACATCCCCAATACTCAGGGAATGGCATCAACAACTCAGAACGGTATGACCCATGGGTCGGAACTTCAAACTCGTAAGCCCTCAATAAGGCAACAACGGGATCACAAAATAGCTCCAAAGCCAAAACACGTCCCGAACACTTGGGGACTGGCGTCGAAAACTCAAGACCACATGACCTCCGGGTTGGAAACTTCAAAATCGTAAGCCCTCAAAGAGGCAATACCAATTTTGCAAGTAATGGCTCCCGAGCCGAGAAATCCTCGACGACTCGAGGACTGCCGTCAATCGCCATCTCCATCGACTTATAAAAACCCGAGGACATAAGACCACATGCGGGAATCCTCGATCTCGTAAGACCTATATAAGGACACAAAAATATCTGTAAGATCTCAAGCAGGGCATGGAAAATACTTGTACCAAGTATCCAAAACGGAAAGACCTCAAAGACATGTAAAACTTGTAAGACCTTACTAAAGGCATAAACCCGATCTCAAAGTTTAGGCTATATATCGAACTTGTAAGACCCTTAAAAATGCATACCATCGATATAGACGCCGAAACTACTTCACTCGGGATTTAAGGCTCCGGCCAAACACAAATGACTCCGGTCAAAAGGCTATACCAGCCAAACTAACACAACTCGGGGTTGCCCGATCGTCGCTATAAATCACAAGCCTTCAATTGCTTCCAATATACTTTGGAAAGAACCGGTTAAATAGGCTACCCTCGACATAGGCAAAACGATCTTTAACCATGTCAGCTCCTAAACAATGGCTTCGAGATACTCAGCCTCTGAGCTAGACCTCCAGAGGTGCTCGATCATCGCCATATAACGACTCAAAATTGAGGTTTTTTATTAAATCGTCGAAGAGTCAGGCAAACACTATTTCAAAAAATCCTTATCGAGGGAAAAATAAATCCTACATAAAATGTTGTATCGACCCAAGGCGTAAGATCCACTATCGCCATCCCACACATAAAAGGTTTCATCGATCTAAGGTGTAAGAGCCATTGTTGCCAGCCCGCATACAAAAGGTCGCATCGACCAAGCGCGTAAAGCCTAAGGGCCAGCTTTAAATTCAAAAACTTGAGGGTCGAATGAGCTCGAGTCGAAACCCGATTTGGATATTGAACCTAAAATAGTTAAATAAACATGCCTAAGAGCAAAAGCGTAAGAGCCACTATTGTCAGCACATACAAAAGGGCGTACCGACATAACGCGTAAGAGCCTAAGGGCCAGCTCCAAATTCAAAAACTTGAGGGTCGAATGAGCTCAAGTCAAACTCGATTCAAATACTGAACCCAAAACAATTAACTAAACATGCCTAAGAGAAAAAGCGTAAGATCCATTGTCGCCAGCTTATACTAAAAGGCCGCATCGATCAAACGCGTAAGAGCCTATGGGCCAGCCCAATGAGCCTCAAGGCCATACTACGAATCTAAGGATTCCTTCTAACTCAAAGACCAGTTCATCTGGCTAAATTCAAGACATAACGAGATACAGAAGAAATGAAATCGGAAGGTTTTCTTTTGTACACATATACAAAAAAACACAAGCTCTATTTACAAACGTGTTTTGAAAATGCTATATACAGAATCAGAAAGTAAAAGCTACATCCCCCCTGGGGGCTATGGCCTGTCGGCCTCATCTTCGCTATCATCGGCGTCGGACAGAAGCAACCGAGCACCACACTCATCCACCCTCGCCCGCATCAACTCTTTCGAGAGGTCAAATCCCCTAGCATGGATCTCCTTGAGGGTTTTCCTTCGAGACTTACACCAAGCATATTCTTTGATCTTATCTTTGCGGTCAAGGATCTTTCTAAACTCAGCTTGAGCATCAGCATCGTCCTTCAAATAGACCGTCACCTTCTGGTCAGCCTTAGTTTGGCTCATTCCGGCTTCAGCCCGATCATCCACAACCTCCGCCTGAGCTTTTAGCTCATCATGTTCGCGCTTTGCTCTGCTAGCTTCGTCCCTATGGCGCTCCAGGTCCTCCGTCTTTTTCTGCAACTAAGATAAACAAAACATTAGCCATAGGAGCTAGAGAAAAGAACACACACTCGCTCGGAACAAAAACTACCTGCTCCTTTAAATAGCTTTCATAATTCAAGCTTCGACTCGCCTCATACCGTAAGCGTGCCAACTCGACTTCCCTTTCATCGCAAAGGAGCCTAAGGGATTTCTCCTCATCCAGAGCTTTCCGCATACTGACCTCATGGCAGAGTAGCTCGGACTTAAGCTTGTCGAAATCCTGCAAAATAAAATTCAATAAGGAAAGGAAGGCGCAAAACTCGAAAGGCCTGTGCCAAAACTCACGGCAGAGTGAAGCCGTTGGGTTTCCTCAAAGGTCGAGCGCACATCTGCTAGACTAGCTCCTTCAGCTCCGAAAGAGTCAACCCCGGTCGGGACATGGTCGCTCGGTGCATATGATCCCGGGTTTTGAGTATCCCTCGAAGTACCTCCGACGGAAAAAGAAGATGGTAGTGGAGGAGAAATCACCTTTCCAAAACCAGAAATCATGGGCGCGACAGGCTCAGTCAATACTTTCAGTCCGGACCCCCGGTCCAGGTTCGCCCTTCTTTGAGCATCGTCGCCTGCAAAGGTATCTCTTGCTTAATGTTATCATTCTTTAGCCCAGAAGCTAACGATCCTTCTACATCCGCAATGGGGCATGGCATCGCCTCAGAAGGCTCCCCGATGACTACAATAACAGGGTTAGTACGCACAAAAGAGAAAGTGATTTTCCAACTAAAAGAAGGGAAGGGAACCTATCGCACATCACATACCGTGATGTTTTGCTTCCCATCTACCCCTAGACAAAGCTCTCCACTTACGCTCATTGCAGGTCGAGTAGTCGCCAACTCCCAAGCCCAATATGGCAGATTAGGGACCTCGCATGGCATCCATGAAATTGTTGCAGAAGAGGGAAAGAATTCGCATTCACGGAACACTTCTTCGCCATAATTAAAAAACTGCGAAGGCATGAGTGTACCACTTACGTGTATAACTCCATTCCTTAGGGAATGGCATAAACTCCATGAGGATAACATCAACAGTCTGTACGCAGATGAATCGGCTCATCCACTCCGGACCTCCATTTTCTTCATCATCAACAACGAAAAGTGTGGTCAACTGGCATCGTAGGGTTAGCAGACCTCGAAGATGAAAAGGTCTGTATAGCCTGATAAGATGACTACGCATAAATTCAAGCCCTGCCTTCTCCGCAAAGAACCTCATCATCAACACTATCCGCCAAAATGATGGGTAAATCTGCGCCAAGGTAACCTGATACTTTCTACAAAAGTCAAGCACAACCCTATCAAGGGGGGCTAGCGTGAAAGGATATGTGTACCCATCAAAAAAACCCTCGGCACGGTCCGTAATACTCTCATCCAGGGAAGGTACCTGCAGTACTACCTTTTCCCCACATCTGTAGTCTTTCCTCACCAACTCAAGGTCCCTTCTCCTATTGAAGAAGTAAACTTCAAGGTATGATCCTGTTGATCCTGAGCATCGAGGCACTTTTCTGACGAGAAGTCCCCTCTCGAAGCAAAATGCCCCAAGTAGGCCCACCTAGCATCAGAGGCGCTCCACCAACAAGGCGAGAACCGGAGGCGGAACTCTCTCCTCCCTGTCGAACAGATCTTGATATAGCAGTCATGACTGTAGCTAAATTAGAGAACTAGAGCAGGAATTTGGGCAAGAGCGTTAATATTGAAATAACTGAAGGCCTGATGCAGGAGAAGAGGGTAACTACTCAGAATGACGAAATCTACAAAAGGGCGGAGACAACCCTATATATGGAAAAAGCGATGGAGATCCGCCTACCTCAAAGGCCAATTAAAAACACTGGTTGAAATCACTTTGGGAAGATTTGCCGGCAGGATCGCCTCGGTCAATTTGTAGCTATATCGTACATTTGATGATGCCATGTGATGTTTTGGGGTCGGAGCCCTCCGCACCAACCAAGCCTCGGGATGGTACCCGATCTCGAGGACCTCCATCAAAAAGAAGTTAGGCTCCAGGAAGCCTTTGGCATCATCACAAGTCCTCTAGATGGTACCCGATCTCGAGGACCTCCATCAAAAGGAAGTTAGGCTCCAAGAAGCCTTTAGCATCATCACAAGTCCTCGAGATGGTACCCGGTCTCGAGGACCTCCATCAAAAAAAGTTAGGCTCCAGGAAGCCTTTGGAATCATCACAAGACCTCGAGATGTTACCCGATCTTGAGGACCTCTATCAAAAAGAAGTTAGGATCTAGGAAGCCTTTGGCATCATCACAAGTCCTCGAGATAATACCCGATCTCGAGGACCTCCATAAAAAAGAAGTTAGGCTCCAGGAAGCCTTTGGCATCATCACAAGTCCTCGAGATAGTACCCGATCTCGAGGACCTCTATTGAAAAGAAGTTAGGCTCCAGGAAGCCTTTAGCATCATCGCAAGTCCTAAGATGTTACCCGATCTCGAGGACCTCCACAAAAGGAAGACAGGCTCCAAGAAGCCATCAATATTACTACAAGCCCCGAGATGGTACCCTATCTCGAGGACCTCTCTCAAGAAGAAATTAAGCTCCAAAAGGAGCCGCTCGTCTATGATCTTAACCTCGAGGTGGCATCCTACTCTGAAAATTTCAGCTAATGCGAGTACAGATCGTCTACCCAATTTTCCGAACCTCGAACTACCTAAGCTCGAGTCAACCCCCACTCAAAAGCTATCGATAAATCATTAGTGCTATCTTTCATCTTCAGATCAAGCTATCTCTATTCTCACACGCTCGAGCAAATTCCCCCTCGATGGGTATCACGGGATTTAAAAGAGCTAAGTTTCATTCTGAGAGTTCGAAGCCTTATTTTATTCAACTCGAATTCAGGGGTCCCCAACGATCCAAGTTTATCGATCCAACCCGGGCTCGGTCTAAGGGACGACCAAAGATTCCATAGGGAATCGGGTTAACCGGTCAAGAGTCAGAGAGATACTTGTACCCGGGCTCGACATTCGCACCAGCCGGTAGAGTCATGCATTTAGAATCTCCATAAATGCAAATAGAAGGAAAAATAACATAAATCGAAGACAAAATTGAAGAAATATCTTTATATTCATAAACACTTGATTACAAAAGCCCACGAGGGGTTCTTACACAGAAACAAAGAAGCAAAAAGGTACACATATAGTAAAATCCAAAAGCCTAATATATTCTCGGAGGTACATCCTCAGCGGCAGTATCTTCGACCACCACCTCCTCGGGGGTCTCATCTCGGTCTTCCAGAATGATATCTCCGAGGGCGAAGATGAATGAAGAAGTGGCTGGGTGAAAAATCTAGCTAGTATAGATTTCACCAGTACTACTATTGTGAAGCCACTTCTTGGGAAGTTACACCGGTACGGGATGAAACAATTAGTAGATAGTACCACCTCACTCCATAGAAAGCAAAAGGAGTGAGGCGGCGCACCGGGTAATTGGAAGAGGTGAGCAGTGGTGTATAGTCCAAACTCCCTCGTGAGCAGCGGTGTAGAGTCCAAAAATTTTCCTGAGTCGGAAGAAATCGAGCCCTCTATCTCCTCATATCGAGCTAACGACGACAGCAGTAACAACAAAAATAACAAGAAGAAGTTGGTGTAATCTCGCTCGGTAAGGAAGAGTCCCGGGAAAAAGCCATGGCACAACTGATGAGAATGCCACCAGGCAGCTTTGAGGCCACGAGCCACAGACATTGGGAAATGATAGTGGATGAGGATGGAGAGAGAAATAGGAGAAAGGCTGATTGAAGAACACTTGAATAAAGAGTCGGTTCCAGGAGGCTCCCATTTATAGGAGGGGCGGCAGCGTAACCGACGGTGCCATTATTGTCTTTGAAAGACGTATCGGCAGGCGCATTTAATGCTTCCTTTGGAACTGAATTGTTAGCGATATTATCGCTTAGAAGGGTGAGAATCGGTAGTACATTGACAAGCGTTGAAAAGATGAGTCATCGAGATGCCTCGATTGTCACAATGGCTTATGTCATAAGTATGACATCATCAATATAACAATTATCGCGGGAAATTCGGAAACATGGTTATCAAGGCCGTTTCTTATCACTCTACTCTATGAAACACGGGGACTACTTATATACGGTAAAATTGGAGGGTTCAATTTTCCATCGTTAAGACATTTCGAAATATCAAGACCGCGATCGAGTTTCATCCCTCGAGGGCCATCGACGCTCGACCTCAGAGCAGTACAGACCAACGGTTATGGAGAGAAAGTGGGGAGTTCCCAAGGCGTGCAGCTGGAGCCGACAAAGTCTGTCAGGCTAGTCTGAGCCCACATCATGGCATTAACTAGCTGTCCCATCTCCATACCTTTGTAATAAATATATTTATACTATGTTGGGATTTCCCCTAATATAAAAGGGATCCTTGTCATTTTGTATACATATGTTGCTCTATACTAAATATACTTGAACATTCTCTCTACTCTCTAACATATTCTCTTGATCTCATTACTTCATTTATTGCTCATATTTGTTGTGTTCTACTTAAAGTTCATCATTTATTGCTTATTATTGGCCATAAAGAGCTTCCATTGATTCATTAATAACCGTTAGTCTCCATCGACCACCCTCGATATCTCCCAGTCGAGCTTCAGATTCGACCCCGAGACCCTCAAACAGGCAAGCTCGAGGCCCCAATTATTGATCATTCGGTTTGTTTATCACCTTACTCTCAAGCTCTTATCTCATTTCTAAGTCTTTCTCATAGCATCAACTGCTTAACAACTAGCATAAAAATAAATCACGTATTTTTAGAATCACTAAATCAAAATTAATTGTCATTACCATTTTCACGGTAAACAATGTGTTCATAACATCATCAAGTCTCTGAGGGCATCCCATCATATCATCTCGTCCATTGTGGGCAAAATCAACAATGTATACCAGCTGATCAGGTGGTGGTGCGTGTATGTATATATATATATATATATATATATATATATATATATATATATATATATATATATATATATATGTGTGTGTGTGTGTGTGTATGTGTGTGTGTGTGTGTGTGTATAACGCCATCTGATTATGGGTCAATGTACATGTATAAATGAATGCAATGCATGAGAAGTACGTCAATAAAATCTTTCGGGATATCATAAGACCATTATGCCTTTGAGTAATATCATGAAGTGAACTTTTTCAACTTACGTATTTTTTCGAGACCCATGAACAGATGATAGAATAATAAGACATTGGGAAGTCTTTTACCTTAGTGGGTGTAGAAACCACTTAGGTGATGACTTATCCAAGAATTGCTCTAAATGTGCCACCTTATTTGTTGAGTGAAGAGTCACTTAATTAAGCTTAGCTTGCTGCCACATTGAGGATAAGATCCATTAAACATATCCACAATTCTAGTTAATTTTTAACTTATTAATCTTCCACTAATCAATAATTAATCAATTACCTACATAATTAATAATTATCTCAAATTACTTAAAATACTACATACTTTTAACACACCTTATAAACCTTACTATCATGTTCATGTGGTACCTTGTATGGTACTAGTCCATAAATATCGGGTATTATAGCTCGGACCGTATTTTATCCCAAATTGACAAACTTCGATGAAACTCACTTTCTTCGATTTGTTTACCCTCTCACTTTCACGATTTTACTTATCACTCGTTTGAAATAGCATAATACTTATAACCTACAAATAATCTCATTCCCGAGCTTACGTCGATTAACTTATGACGAAACTTTAACGTACGAAAATTCGGGATGTAACATCTCATTTCCGAGCTTATATCAATTTACTTATGGCGTACTTCCACGTACGAAAACGTGGGGTGTAACAAATGAGCAATCCACTATATAAAAAGAGAGTACAAAATATCGAGAGAACAACCTCACGAAGAGGCAAACACAAGTGACACACTAACACTTGTCTCGTAAAGTTCTCCCCCTAAACAAGACTCTCAAACCCCTTATGGCTACATTGTGGATGCTGATGAATGAGAAGGAAGGATCCTCAATTTATAGAAGTCCAAACATTTTCCTACAAGAAAAAGAACTAGCCAAATATGGGAGATTTATAATTTTCTTCTATAAGAAGGAAAACCCAATTATGGTAAACATGTTGCCCTTTCCTTCAACAGATAGGAAAACCAAATATGGTAAGAAAATTATGGCAAACACCTAAGAATTCTCCCCTTTTGCCTGAATTTTCTGACAATATGAACTTGATCCACCTTCTTCACATATTCTTCAACAGTCGTATCTCCAAATCTCCGCCACAAAGTTTGTCTCAACGTGTGTAGCACACCGGTCAAATTTCTCAGATAAAAATCACAATTATCGTCAAATATAACCCGCCAAGATGAACCTGTCTTAAACCTCGCTCTGATACCACTTGTTAGGACTGAAAAAAGTCTCCCTCTTTGAAAAATAACATACTTCTTTGTGCTTGTTGGTTTGCTTTTCATGGCGAGTGTTAATCAATAATTAATCAATTACCTATATAATTAAGAATTATCTCAAATACTTTTAACACACCTTATAAACATTACTATCATGGTCATGTGGTACCTTGTATGGAACTAGTCCATAAATGCCGGGTATTATAGCTCGGACCGTATTTTATCCCAAATTGACAAACTTCGACGAAACTCACTTTCTTCGATTTGTTTACCCTTTCACCTTCACGAATTTACTTATCACTCGTTTGAAATAGCATAATACTTATAACCTCCAAATAATCTCATTCCCGAGCTTATGTCGATTAACTTACGACGAAACTTTAACGTACGAAAATGCGGGATGTAACATCTCATTTCCAAGCTTATATCAATTTGCTTATGATGTACTTTCACATATGAAAACGTGGGATGTAACAAATGAACAATCCACTATATAAAAAGAGAATACAAAATATCGAGAGAACAACCTCACGAAGAGGCAAACACAAGTGACGCACTAACACTTGTCCCGTAAAGTTCTCCCCCTAAACGAGACTCCCAAACCCCTTTATGGCTACATTTTGGATTCTACTGAATGAGAATGAAGGATCCTCAATTTATAGAAGTCCAAACATTTTCCTACAAGAAAAAGATCTAGCCAAATATGGGAGATTCATAATTTCCTTCTATATGAACGAAAACCCAATTATGCTAACATGTTGCCTTTCCATCAACAGATAGGAAAATCAAATATGGTAAGAAAATTATGGCAAACACCTAACAATTCTCCCCTTGACCTAAATTTTCTGACAATATAAACTTGATCCACCTTCTTCATATAATCTTCAACATGTCGCATCTCCAAATCTCCACCACAAAGTTTGTCTCAACGTGTAGCACACCGGTAAAATTTCTCAGACAAAAATCATGATTATCGTCAAATATGTTGCGGCTAGAACTGAACCCACCAAGATGAACCTGTCTTAAACCTCGCTGATACCACTTGTTAGGACTGAAAAAAATCAGGTGTAATGTGAAAGCTAGTAAAGCAACACTTGAACAACGATAAATCAGACAACAAAAGAGAAGTATACCAAAAGAGACATAAACATTTAACGTGGTTCGGTTAACTGTCCACGGTGAAGATGAGCAATCCACTATATAAAAAAAGAGTATAAAATATCGAGAGAACAACCTCACGAAGAGGCAAATACAAGTGGCACACCAACACTAGTTCCGTAAAGTTCTCCTCTAAACAAGACTCTCAAACCCCTTATGGTTACATTGTGGATGTTACTGAATGAGAAGGAATGATCCTCAATTTATAGAAGTCCAAACATTTTCCTACAAGAAAAAGAACTAGCCAAATAGATACGGTAAATATGTTGCCCTTTCCTTCAACAGATAGGAAAACCAAATTTGGTAAGAAAATTATAGCAAACACCTGACAAGCAGGTCAGACAAAGATGGTAGATTTGATAGTTCAGTTATTACATGAGCATAACCACTTTATTAGTATTATACGTCTAGCTAGTTGTATTGTTTAACAATTTGAGTTTATACGGAAGGAACGACTATAGTTCACTGCGGAAAAAAAACAATACTTATTAATCTAGTAAAGGACAGACAAATTAAAGTAGGTGATTAATATAATTAAGACTTTACTGTAATAGTTAGGAATTGTTTCGACGAAGGTTTTGAAGAAAGTTCAAAATAATTGAGGAGACAGGAGCATGAAGGTAATTATATATGTAAAGCTTAATTAATGTCCCTGTAGGTTGAAGTACTTAAAATCTAAGACCAGCAGGGTAAGGAAATATAGATGATGATGATACATTGAATGTTTCAATACAAAAAGGGAAAAGAGTTGTTTTTTTTTT
>MU698582.1:104057-126317 GCA_026770625.1 Nicotiana glauca | reverse complement strand
GGGAAGTAATTCAGAAGTGGTGTATGCACAGTACAATGAGGGGTAGATGTGACAAAGGGACCGTCACCTACGACTATAATAGACAGAATATTGTAAAAGCTTACTCGCATGCACTTGGTGTTCATATTAAATAAATACTATTACTTAATATAATAAATGAGTCTTTCAAATATACTTTTTCATTTAATCATGGTTAAGTAGTATCAATTAAAAGTATCACTTTGGTTCGAGTCGTCGAAACAACTACTAATGCTTGCATTGTAATAGATTGTCTATATCACATTCCTTGAGTTGAGGCCCTTCCTCAACCCATGTGTTAATGTGGAATACCTTATGCATCCAACTGCTATTTTTTTAGTATCGGTTAAATTTTACTAACTGCTAATGTTAGCGTTGTTTGGTATAAATACATGTGTTTAATTTATGTATAATGATAACTTATAGTACTATATACTCCCTTCCTTACAACTTAAATGACACATTTTTCTTATTAGTTCATTTAAAAAAGAATGACACATTTCTATATTGAAAACAATTTAACTTTAAATTTTTATTTTTTCAACTTTACCCTTAGTGAGAAGTTTTTATATCTACACAAATAATATGGCCCCACAAAGTTTTTAGGACCACGTAGTTTAAAATTAATCTTTTTTTTTTCTTAAATTTTGTACCAAGTCAAAATGAGAGAATAATAATTTTTCACACCACCAAATTAAGATGATTTACAGTAACAATAACATTCTATAATAAACTTAATTCAGTAAGGTCGAAAATAAAGTAAGACTTACTTTAGCAAGTTAGTATGCACTGGTAGTACAAGAATTAATTGCAATTATCCGCGTACAACTATAGATCATTTTTGTGGTGGGATGGATAGGGTCACTATATCGTTAGTTAGATCGGCTTCCTTCTTTAATGGAACTTATACCGCGTTAATCCGAATTATATATCCTACAAATATTACTACTACACTAGTAGTAGTAGTTAGGTTGAGACTAGACCATGCATAACTGAAAGACTCTTTTTCTTTTCTCATTTGGTGCAAATGTGAAGACTCTTTGGAAAGAGATAGGTAGACTGGCATTATGGCCTTTTCATATGAATCCCCCACATGGGCCATATGAGCATTTCACCAGCTAGCATGCAGCTGCAGCATGGCTTCCTCTAGCATATATAGGTGGTCCTCTCTCTATATCATACACTCTCCGCCTCAACCAACCTCTCTTTCCCAGCTAAGGCCAATGCATTCTCCAATGTTTGCCCGATTTCTCCTCCCATCCTTAGCCCCCATTCCTTTCCTTTATTTTTCCTTTCACCTCAGATACTACCGTCGATCTGAACAAGTTCTCAGGAGTGAAATCTTCTCTTTCATTTCGTATTTAGTAAAAGAAATTAAAAAGAAGCTACTTGGTCCCCCAATCTAGTTATTGAATAGATTATCCCATTCTCTGCACATTGTCAGTCCACCAATATTATTGCATTCACTATTTTCCCACCTTCTTTTACTTTTTTTCCTCAAGTTGTTTATTACTACAAATATTATTAGCTAGTAGTATTATTTTTAGCTATTGAAATTAGGCTTCAGCATTTAGAAGTTAAAAGGAGCTTATGAGAGTGATAATATAATCCAGCTAGAAAGAAGCAAATAAAGAAAAATACTAGCTAGATGATGAAATTGTTAGCTTGTAATCCAGTGGAAGGAGTGTTATATCGAGGAAGAGGCAAACCCTTAAATTTGATATTATTTATCTTCTTTATTTCGGATTTGTTTCTTTCTCGATATAATCGTGATTTTTGTGTGAGAAGTTTGACCGATGTCGGTTCCCTGGCTAGAAGCCGATAATTAAAGGAGCAGAATTACTTCCAAGTTAAGTGTAAAACCTTGAGGATTTACGGCAACGGCAAGTATATAAATAATCCAAAACATTTTTGATCGGTGCTAGAATAATATTGCTAAGAGGAACACAAGATATTTTTCTCAAGTGGTGCGCGCCTTTAATATGGAGTATATATATACTAGGACCAGTGGACTTTTGCTAATTTTATTTATTTTACCCCAACCTTATTTGCAAATTAAAGTAGTATATATGTAGTATTAAAACCTCAGCTGTAGCGAATAACTAGAGCAATAATACTATGGTATTTTAATAACACATCCCAACAGCAGCTACTCTCTAATGCCTGCTTACCCTAATTATACGCCGCCCCCATCTTACAGAAAAAGAAAACAAAAGAAAAGGAGTACTTTTATATATATATATAAAAGAGAAAAGCTAGTTGCATAAATTAGGAAGAGATTTAGAAACCCCGTGCTTTAAGAAACAGCTGGCTGGCCCTCTTGTCTCGTGGGCCTTAGGAAGAAATGAAAATAACTACTCCACTAGTAGTGTCAACTGTTAGGTAGTGAAGATCCATATAAATCATGAGAATTAAAATGAAATTTTATTTTAATTTTGATACTACCATCAGGGGCGTATCCTGTGTAACTTTCGAAAAATATCATTATATGTGTAGAAATAATAAGTTCCAATTCACAAAGCAATATATATTCGCGCGCGACCTAGGGAAGGGCCGCATTCAAAAGGTGTGATGTAGATGGCCTAATCTAATACAAGTATTAGTGGCTGTTTTTACGACTCGAACCTATAATTTATAAGTCACGTGGAGACAACTTCACCGTTCCGAAATTCGCCTTAATATATTAAATTTTGGACTCACTAAATTATATATATAGAATATGGTAGAATTACGAATTTGAACTCTGGATCCGACTTATGACTACCACCCAGGCTGATGACGAGGACGAGCTCGCAGGAACCAATCAGATAATTTCTTGGTTCGTCTCTCTCTCTGTCCTTCAGTGTGAACGACCTAGGAAAGAAAGAATAATTGTAATGAAAATTGCCTAACTTGATAAGATTCCGGGAAGCAGCCGCTAAGAATTAAAATCACCACATATAATCATACTACCTAAAATTATTATCTTCCTTCGTTCTTTCTCTCTCTAATGAGTAATAATAATCTCTTTCATCTACGAGTCTTTCTTGGCTATGAAAAAAGCACCGACCTTCTGTAATTAGGGCTGATGGAGAGCTAGACTAACTTGGATATTCCTCTTAATTTCTTTCTTTCTTCTTCTGTTTCACTGTATATTTCTCAAACTGTACCTTATCATCAACTTTCCTGCTAAAGAGATAGAGCTCTTTCAATTTTAACCCTAGAACCAAATAACCACTCATCCTCTCTTATCACTCTAAAGAATAGTACATATATATATATATATATATCAGTAGTCATTATTAGAACCTCTTCTGTTTTCTTTATCATTTCGTTTACTAGCTAGTTTCCCATTTTCAACTTCACATCTTCTCTAGATCTATACCTTGGACAAGCTCTATAGTACTGGATGGTGTGTTCCGCAGATCATGAATTTCTTTACTAGTAGACGGGGGATCCAACAACAAACTGCTATGTGCCCTTTTTCTCAGTCTTCCTCCTCATCTTCAACATCCTCTTCTTATCACAACCAGCAGCAGCAACAACAGCATCGAGAAAGTACGGAGCTTATGTTGATGGATTCTTCCCCTACGGCTACCAGAAATCATGGCGACGGCGATGAGGTTGCTGGCGGAGAAGCTCATCACCTAATTGAGAGGGAACATATGTTCGATAAGGTAGTAACTCCGAGTGACGTGGGAAAGCTCAATCGTTTAGTCATTCCCAAACAGCATGCTGAGAAGTATTTTCCACTGGATTCCTCTAGCAACGACAAGGGGGGACTTCTCTTGAATTTCGAAGACAGAAATGGAAAGCCATGGAGATTTAGGTATTCCTACTGGAATAGCAGCCAAAGCTATGTCATGACTAAAGGTTGGAGCCGCTTTGTCAAGGAGAAGAAGCTCGATGCTGGGGATATTGTCTCATTTCAGCGAGGAGCTGGTGAATTGGTCAAGCATCGTCTCTTCATCGACTGGCGCCGCCGTCCTGATGCCCCGGACATGAATCCCTTTATGGTGCCGCACCACTTCTCTAATTGGAATCATGGGCGCCTCTTCTTACATCCGTTTCAAAGGGATCCGCCGGTACCATCGTCTACACAACAACATCCATATTCACAATATTCTCATAATTCTCTGCTGGAATCAAGCAGCAATATGGCTCATCAACAACAGTCTCATCATTATCCGCATAGCTACATCTATGGAATTGGTAATACTAGTCCAGCATACTACAACACCTGTTTCAACAATAGTAGCATTAGCACTAATGCCACAGTAGTAAATGCAAACCCTTGTGCTGGCGGGTTAGGAAATTATGTCAGATCGGGAGCCACTGCTTCCCAATTACTATCACAACATGAGCTTGATATAATGCAAATGCAAAGAGGTTGTAGTAGTATTGGTGGAAGTACTGGAGGTGAGCCAATGGTGTTCAACTCGGTGCCGGTGGTTCAAGGTAAGGTGGCCGCAAAGCGACTCAGGCTATTCGGAGTGAATATGGACTGCCCCATGGATCATTCGGACCTGTTTTCATCTTCAACTATCCCAACAATTTATTCTCATGCTCCCCATTTTTCTTCTTCATTATCAACGTCTTCAACCCCTTTGGTCCAATTAAGGAATTTTAACAGCCCACTCCAAACAGTACCCTCTGATGAAGAATCGTCTGACAAAGGCAAGGCATCCATGTCCTTGGATTTGGATATTTGATCCATCAGAATTTCAAGCTACCATACCAAAGCCCATTCAAATTACAAGAAATACATTAAAAGAATAGAGAATTGAAGAGAATCTGGTAGGTGTTCCTGATCAGTGCATCACCCGTTGTCATAATATTGGCAAAGGAGGACGAAAAAAGCACACATTGGATGTTCCTTCATTTTGACACAGTGTCATACCAAAGCTCATTCAATGTGAATTGGAAGTCTTGAGATAGAATGATTTACTAAGTTCAGGTTCAATTTGTGTACATTAATTTAATACTCTAGTTAATCGAGATGATGAAATACTTTTTCAAATATTATGGCTAGATCCTCAGAATGCTGGTTATTTTATGTTTGATTTTCCAAGCGCAGGGCAGGCCACAGTTTTCGTTGAGTTACTTGCTCGATCAATGAGGAAAAAGAAAAGAAGGCTTGTTTTATGTGTATGTGCGCTTTTTTCACTTGACCAACTTCTTCTGTTTCATTTTCTATCTTTTAACTAGTTTTCGTTGGTTGAAACTTGATATCTAACGTCGTCTTTCGTGACTTGTTTTCTCCAGTATTAGTAAGTAAGGTGCAGCATCAGCCTCATTTCAGGCTGATGATGAACGATAATGGTGATGGAAAGACTTGAACAAAGTTGAGGTTTCTTCCTTACGATAATATTGGTTCTATTGCCTTTGGAAGTTATGTTCTTGTCGCTGCTTCGTTGTTCGTGTGTAACCGCGCTCAATGTCATTGTTCCATACTTTCGGTAGCTTCTTCCTGTCAGCAGTCAGCTGCTACCCTTTCTCTTCTCAAGTTGCTGTCTGACTTTCGATGATTCATTCCTCTGCCAAAAAGCATATATGCCGAGGGAGATAAAAAGAGTTTCCATGCATTTATATGACTGAAAATGATGCTAAGTCTAAATAAAAAGTAAGCATCCAGTTCATTTTTTATAACTCTTGTAATGATTATAAATAATACATAGAAGTTATGTCTACATTCTGTGACAATAATAGGAGCTAAGACTTATTTTGTCAAAGTATTGAAGCACACCAATCTCAGTCATATTCAACTGAGGATCCTAAGGAAAATGAATAGGCTAGAGCAGATACGACTTTGTGTCTTTATCTAACTATATACTCTTATCCCTTAGCTTGAAACCCAATTGTGTGTGCATATATAGACATACACATTCAGCTGTGTACACATAATATGTGGTTTGCGTGGTATTGGAGCCATATCGGATCCTTCCTCCGCCTTCATTTCCGCAGTCACAATTCAATCCTCCCCCTTCTTCCTCGCCCACAACACTCAATCATGCTCACTACTTCATCTTCTTTTTTTTTTATCCATCCACCCATGATTTCATCTTCTCTAGTGGCGGAGAATTTGACATTGATCCCTACCTACGGAGGAGGACATAAAACCAATACCTCCCATAAGAGAGGCATTGTCAAAATGCTACCGTTTGATTGGTCTCATGCCAAAGATACTGTTAATTATCGTGGGTTAACTAGCACGTAATCACACACAAAGCAAATAGAAAAGAAAAATTTAACACAAGGATTTAATGAGGTTCGGCTAAGTCTAATCCTCGAGGCAAAAGCGGAGAGAGTTTTCTACTATAAATGAGAAGAAAAGCACAGTACAATCTCTAGAATCCCCAAATACAATCCCTATATATAGATCCCAAATAGTCCCAAACTTATAAGAGAAAGGTTTCCCAATTTAACAAGGACTATAGGTTTTCCTTTCCCAAATCTATTAAGACAATGGATTTTCCTAAACCTATAGGGATTATGGGTTTCCTAAAATACAAGGAAATAATTCAAGCCACAAAATAACAAATCTCCCCTTGGCTTGAATTCTCTTCATCTTCTCTCTACCTTGCTCTCAGCCCTCACGCGGGCTTTACCCATTGCAGTACACATCAATCAAGTCTAGGCAACGCTTAAACTTGTTAAGAGACTCAATCTCTTCAGCCATAGCACTAACTCGTCGATTTGGTTCTGTACCCGGAATAGCTTCTGGATCTCTATAACACTCAAACGCATCAACGGTCTCTGCAATTGCCAAAGCAAATCCCACATGATTCGTATATCCTAGAAGATTCCCATCAACTACATTTGCAAATATTTGCGATAGGTTGATCACTCTCTTCTCTCTGCATGTTGCAATGCTATATGGTTGTTGTTGTGCAGGTGCATCAAAAATATCATATTGATCAATATTTTGCACCTCTTCCACTTCCTCTACTTTAGAACTACTGGGTTGAGCTAGTGATGATTCAATTTCTAGCTCTATGAGGTCACTGACACCAAGATCTGTTTCTACTATTGTCTTCTCCCTCTGACTGTCCAGTGAGGCAGATTCATTGAATGTTACATCCCTACTAATAATCAGCCCTGGAATCTTTCAATCGGTGCACCACAACCTATAACATTTCACTCCAGTTGCATACCCTAGAAATATGTACTTCTTTGCCCTCGGCTAAATTTTTTCATCCCTCACATGAGCATAAGTAGGACAACCAAATATCCTTAAATTTAAATAATCAGCAGGTGAACCGGACCATATCTCAAAAGGAGTTTTGAACTCAATAACCGCGGATGGAGATCTGTTGACCAAATAACAAGCTGCATTGATTGCTTTAGCCCAAATATCCTTGCTAACACATGAGTGTGAAAGCATGCTTCGTGATCTATCACAAAGAATTCTATTCATACGTTCTGCAAAAACTTTTTGTTTTGGTGTTCCGACACAAGTGTGGTGTCTCACTATGCTCTCTCTGCTGTAGAAATTATCGAACTCAGAATTGCAAAACTCCAACCCATTGCCAGTTCGAAGACGCTTAACTCTTCTTTTCGTCTTCCTCTCAACCATCTTCTTCTATTTAACAAATGTCGGAAATGCCTCATCTTATGCTTTCAGAAAATACACTCATACCATCCTTGAGTAATCATCAATCAAAGTTATAAAATACCTAGAACCGCTCTTGGACGAAATCTGTTTGGACCCCACAAGTCTGAATGTATATAATTTAACTTTTCTCTGGTCTTGTGCTCAGCCTTTTTGTTGAACTTTACCCTTGTCTGTTTACTAAATGCACAATGCTCAGAAAAATTCAAAACTTGATTATTATACCTATTCAGCAAATTCCGTTTACTCAACAAAGACAATCCCTTATCAGTCATATGACCAAGCCGCAAGTGCTATAATTGAGACTGATTTAGATCACTTTTCCCAGAAGCTACAACAGTTTCCCCTTCAATTGCATTGGCCTGAATACGATACAATTCAGAATACATTTTACCCTTAATAAGTACTATGGAGCCTTTACACACTTCAAGTATTCCATTCTTTGAACATGCCAACACTCAATGTTTCTGATTATTCCATCGAACATTCTAAGTCTGATGTTATCAATCTCCTCTACTGGTAATGGATTGTTATTTCCCATGTAGACAGTTTCACTGATCTGCTTGTAAGTTGAAAACCAATTCTTATATGGACGCGTGTGGAAAGTAGTACCAGAATCAAGAACCCAGGAATTCTGCCCATGAATAGAACTCACAGCACATATTTCTCCTACATAATCACTATCATCCTAATTATTGCTAGTGTCAACAACATTTGTCAAATTATCTATTTTCTGCTTTCCTCCTTTCTCTTTCAGCTCATGACAATCTCTCTTGTAGTAACCTTGATCCCCGCACTCGTAACAGTTATGCTCCCTTTCTCTAGACTTCGATCTGGTGATTGACTTTTTCCTGTTAAAGTCCTTTTGTTGTGTTCTTCCTCTACTCACAAGACCCTCACCCTCACTTCTGATGTTTGGAAAACTCTTTTTTAACTCTTTAGATTTTAGTGCATTACTAACATCTTTTAGTGAAATACTATCTTTCCCATATAGCAAAGTATCAGCAAAAGTATCATAAGACGGTGGTAAAGAACATAACACAATCAAGACCTGATCCTCACTCTCAATTTTGATATCCACGTTCTTCACGTCTATTATAATTGAATTTAACTCATCAAGGTGATTTTTAACAGATGTACCTTCGTTCATACGAAGATTGTATAACCTTATTTTCAGGTAGAGGCGGTTTGTTAGTGATTTCTTAGAATATAGATCGTCCAGCTTCTTCCATGCCATTGCTGCAGAAGTTTCTTCAGCAACTTCCCGAAGAACGCTATATGTAACTCTTATGAAGATCGCAATCAAAGCCCTCTCCTTTAGTATGCCTTCTTTATTTCTTTCATTTCTTCAGAAAAATCCTCATCAATTGTCGTCCATAACCTTTGTAACACCACATTTGATTTCATCCTAATCTTCTACAGACTGAAACTAAAAACCCCGTCAAATTTCTCTACTTCATACTTTGTTGAAGATGACAAAGACATCTTAACCCTAGATTGTATGTAGAAATCCAAACCTTGCTCCGATACCAATTATTGCGGAAGATCGTGGGTTAACTAACACACAATCACACACAAAGCAAATAGCGAAAAAAAAATTAACACAAAGATTTAACGAGGTTAGGCTAAGCCTAATTCTCGAGGCAAAAGTAGAGAGAGTTTTTCACTATGAATGAGAAGAAAAGCATAGTACAATATCTAGAATCCCCAACTACAACCCCTATATATAGATCCCAAAATAGTTCCAAACTTATAAGAGAAAGGTTTTCCAATTTGACAAGGACTATAGGTTTTCTTTCCCAAATATATTAGGACAATGTGTTTTCCTAAACCTATAGGGATTATGGGTTTCCTAAAAATACAAAGAAATAATTCAAGCCATAAAACAACATATACGATGTGCAAGCACATGATTCAAAAGAAGTGAAAGGGATAATAAGGATAGGACTAGTTAGAACAACAATAGCTCTTCAATTAGGGGACAGTGGAGGTTCAATAAAATAATCCTGAATGTTTTCTTGCCCTTATTCTAAAGGCTGGGATTTGCATCCTATTCATTCTAACAGTTCCTCTCACTTCATTAGGAAGGTCACTCTCCGTCAAGAAGCTCTTTTTCAATGAGGATAGTTGCATGTTTTGATAATAACAACTCCATTCCTTTCCAGTGCTTACAAATTTCATGGGAACTTGTAAGTTCCGAGGATCATATTGACTACTAAGAGCGAGTCTAATTCCAAGTTGAGATTGACTGTTCTGATCATAGCATCAAAGGGTCCCTCGTAATTAAGCAACTTGGACTTCGGAGTAATTGTTAGTTAAGAATTGGACTGGGAGACAAAAGCCATGACCATGTGCCCATTTCTATTTCTAACAACACCATCAGCGTCTGCTCTACCTTGGTTAGCCATGAAGCTTCCATATGTGTTGATTTCCCATGACTTTTCTTCATGACGCTTCTCAGTTTAGTCTTGTAGGATTCGACCACTTGACAGACACTATTCCAGGTTCATTCCCAATTCATAGTTACACTTATCTCCCATAGAGATTTTAACATGAAATAAAATTTGTTGATAGATTCTAAACATAGAAATTAAGTTCTTACCATATATTTCTTACCACATTTGGTTTTCCATAGTTCTCAACTTAGATGAGGTAATTTGAAGGAGGAACTATTAATTGGCGTTGTCTATTCGTAGACCCACCGTAATCTCACAAGTGGGATTTAGGGAGGGTAATGTGTCTGCAACCTTATCCCTACTTTGTGAAGGTAGAGAGACTGTTTTCAATAGTCCATAGGCTCAGGAAAAGCATAGTCAAGACATTATTGGAAAGAAAACAATAGTGGAGAAACCATAGAAAAGAAGCGGTGACAAGAAGCAATACCAATAACACCAAGATAATAAGAATACTGAAGCAAATGAAACAACCGCTAGTAATATAGATCTAAGTATAAGAAAGTAAGAGAATATTATTGAACTAATGTAAGAAAAGAATAAACGTGTGACTATCCTAGTTCTCCACCTCCACACATTTCTATCAACGATCTTGTCTTCGACAAGATGCATATATACCGTGTCCTGCTTTATCACCTCTCCCCAATACTTTTTTGGACCGGAGAATTTATATGCTTAATACTGTTATTACTCTTCCCCCAAAAGAGAAAAACTTTCCTTGCCAACATCCGCACTTTTGTGGCAAGGTCTATGAAATGGTATACCTTCTTTTTTCCAATATAGATTGGGCATCCTATGTATGTGAAAGTAAACTAGACTTAGCTAAATCCTGTCCATCTTCCAATTTTTTTTGTTAATTAGTTCTCTTATCTCTGAAGTTTTTAGCGAGGATAAAACTTTTGTCCTTGTTGATTTCTTGCTAATCATCCGGTACCTCCATTAGAAGCTTCACAGTTATCTAAATCAAGTTAGCAGCTACAAAATATTTATTTTTGCGTACTATTACCTTTTCTTTTTGGATAAAATGTCCAGAGTTATGTTGATGAAAGCCATCCATGTCCGCCATCTCAAATTTCTATTGAAGGTACAAATGTCTACCAACAAAATGCAGCCTACATTCAATATATACAACCTGATCAAATGATCTTGAGTATTCTTATCTCATCTCGTTCCGAAAAAACATTGTCAATAACCATTGGCCTAAACACATCGAAAGAACTTTGGGATGCCCTTGAAACTGTTTATCTTTCCCTTCTGACACAATGATTCCCAATCTTAACATGCAACTTCATAACATGAAGCAGAAAGATATTACTATTACTTAATACTTACATAAGGCTAACAACATAAGGCTAAAATCTACTACACATTTCAACAGCTGCCTAGAGGTTCCAAAGGGCCTTACCAACTTGATCAGTGGCAGTTGCCAAGCTTTAGGAGAAGATATGATAAGGCAAATTTTTAGTAAGCTAGAATGTATACTAGGAGTCGAAGTTAGAATATACTTTGATGTAGCCTTGGGCCTAGGGGTCAGGTCCAGTCCACCCCTCTTTTGTAACATCTTTAATTTGTTACTATATAAGATGTTGTTCTTCGAGTCATGTCGCATAACGTAGAATGAGGAAGTATGCTTTAATTTAGAGGCGAAGCACAAATTTCAGGTGATTTTGTTTGTCAATGTAAATTCAAGTCAAATAATCTATCCGTAACTCATAATATTATGAGGGTTGGTTCGGTGTGGCTCAATTAGGGTGCGGAAGCAGGTTTGCTATATAGGTGCCATGGATATATCTGACAGTGAGAGCTAACCTACTAGTTATCATGAATTAAGTGTCAACATAATTAAAGCCCACCCTAGTCTAGTAAGTCTTTACAGTTCACATATTTGAGTAGCTACTACATAGATTCCATGTTTAAAGGTATTCCTACTCTACTTAATTTGAAGCAAAGCCAGCTAAAGAGAATTCCATTAATTAATCCAGTGTAAAAAGTCCATAGAGATTGATGAAACACATGACATAAAGTGAATCTGGTGTGTTGGCTGGGTTGTGGGCAGACAAACATAACAAAACCTTTTTGAGTGTCATCTGCTGAGCTTTTCACG
Organism: Nicotiana glauca; assembly: GCA_026770625.1. Taxonomy (NCBI): domain Eukaryota; kingdom Viridiplantae; phylum Streptophyta; class Magnoliopsida; order Solanales; family Solanaceae; genus Nicotiana; species Nicotiana glauca. Next base: position 114,151 of record MU698582.1, on the reverse strand, counting down.
TTTTAGTTAGCGAAACTGCAGCCTGCCATCTCTTCCTTTTACAGTACATTCCTTCTGCTAATTTCTACCTAGCTCTATATACATTACAGGCTTCACAACCTTAGTTCGTAGTATCTTATCTAGCGCATGCAGCTCGACCGGCAACACCCTTAAATACCATCTGACTCGGATTACAACTCTTTAACTGTTCTGATAGTGATCGATCATTGCAATTGAATACTATAATTTTTATAAGATATTGTTCTGTGATTAACAATTTGATGGCTTAGAATATTACGTTGAATGATCAGTACACTTTTTTTCATTCGAACCTTATACAAACTTTAATGTATTTACTATACGTACTAATTTTTCATATTTAATAAGCGTATCTTTTAAATGTTTAATTTTACTTTTATAAAATTATAAATTCATGGGGATTGGTGTTGTGCCTTGATATTATACCCAAACCACCATTGTTTCGTAGTTATTAACTAGTTGTAGCTACTGTTTACTAGATTATTTTCTGTACCTATGTTTTTCAAATATATAGGTTAGGCGCATTGTTAGATCTTTTCCGATAAATAATAGGAGTAGATAAAAGGTCAACCACTCTGCGTTTTATACTTCACTGAATTTAACAGGATTGATTAGTACGTATAAAATTCTTTACACGATTAATTTTTTTGGTAAGTTAAATCCATCTCCAAAATGTGCAAATTTTTATTTAAAGTAAAAGAAGTGGAAATGACACCTGGTAGCCATATTTAATCATGTTTTTAAAATATATTCACAGTTTATAATGTATTTAAAGATTATCTAATTTCGATCAAACTTCATGACACGACGTCCTAGAGTTTAAACCTCAAAATTCAAACTTCAGAACATCGTGTCCTAAAGTACGAAAATTGTTTCCTAAAGTTCCAATCTTATGCTTGAATTTTAAATTCGTAGTTCAGAAATTCAGGACACTTAGTACTGAATTTCAAATTAGCAGCTCAGAAATTCAGGACACTAAGTCCTGAATTTGAAAATTCGGGATACTTAATCCTGAAGTTTGGGTGAACAAACCAATATTTAAGTATATTGTAAACTGTGAATATATTTTAAATAGAGGGCTTAAAAATGACTATTCTTGCATTTCGTCTATAAAAGAAAGCGTTGGGAGAGATTTTAAAATAGCCAGATTTACAAGTGGTCGCTCAAAAATAGCCCAGTTTCAAAAGTAATCGAAATTTAGTCACTTTTCAAATTGTAAAGATAAATCTGAGCGAAAACACTGTTCAAAACCCGAAAAATACGCCAATATATTATGCTGGAGTTCCAGCATAAGTATACTTGAACTCCAGCATATTATACTGGAGTTCCAGGATAAGTATGTTGGAACTCCAGCATTATATGATGGAGTTCCACCATAAGTACACTAGAACTCCAGCATAATATACTGGAGTTCCAGTAAAGTATATCGGTCCAGTATGATATGCTAGAAGTTCATACACAAGTGCTCGAATCTCCAGTATATTATGCTGAAACTTTTCGTATGTTGGAGTTCCAGCATAATATGCTGGAAGTTCATACACAAGTGCATCGAATTCCAGTATAATTGGACCAGTCTGTTACAGCAAAATAATGGCTATTTTTTATTGACTTGATAAACGTTGGCTATTTTTAAGCAATCCAAAAACTGACTAAACAGTACTATTTTTACGAAAGCGTTCATTTGGGATTTCTTAAAATTACCGGCCTATAATATTTACGTATAAAAAGATTACAGCAAAGGAAAGAGACCACGTTCTAATTTCTAAAGATGGAGTGGCACATGGAAAAGTGAGAATGAAATATACGAAAGAGAACACATTCTAATTTCTAGGGGTTAGCTAGGCAGCTCATNGGGGGGGGGGGGGGGGCGTAAGGTGTAACTATGTGTGAATTGAGGAATGTAAAATAGTTACTACATACTATTTTAATATTTGTGAGTACTTGGGGGAGAGTAACTATATGTTTGGATTGAGAAATGTAAAATAGTTATATAATTTGTGTGTGTGCCCGCGGGTAACTATATGTGTGGATTTTGTAGCATATTTTCCTTTTTAATTTGTCTCAAAAAGAATAAAACTGCTCATTTTGCATATAATTTATGACCAAAGTTTATGAGCGGTTTTAGACTACAAGTTTCAAAACCCCTTTTTCCTGCAATGAAACACGCTACATGAATTGGGATGGTACATTCTTTGAAGCACTATACTCATACAAAGCTAGCTTGTTATATAAAGCTAGCTCGTGACAGTTTAGCTAGCGTTTGGACATAGATTTTTCAAAGTTAAAGTTATATTTAGACATGTATTTTATTGGAGGAAAACTTAAAGTTTTGCAAGTGAAAAAAAAAATATTTCACCCAAAAACTGTCTTAAATAAATTTTTGGGAACTTAAAAGATTTTGATTGTATTTCATAAATAAACAATATTTTCAAAAAAAAAAAAATTTAAAAAATAAAGTCAAATCTATGACGAGCTTAGCTTTGAAAAAGACGACTAGTAATGTAAATGGTTTCCCCATCCCAATGGGGTTCGTTAGGACATATATAGGAATAGGGTCCCGCTTTTCTAATTAAAAGAGAAAGTAGATATTAAATAAAATTTGAATTCATTAATGGAAATCGCAAGTCGCAACTGAAAGCTGGTGCGGCCTAGACTAGGTTGCAAAATGGAGAAGGTCTATAGAAGAAATAATTAAGGGGAAAAAAAAAAGTTAAAGAGGTTGAGAAGAAGAGAAAGAGGTTAAGAAATAGGAGATAGAGCCAAGGCCGGCTGGTAATCTACAGATGATATATATGGAAATGGCGCACACTACAAAGCAATGCAACTGAAAATTTGAAGTTAGTATTGACAAGCAGACTTATACGTACTAGCTGTTAATATTAAAGTGAGAGTATTAAATGATTAATGAATGTTCTCTTATATATATGTATGTATGTAGTGGCTGGACAGAGAGGAGTTGAAGATGACAGAACGAGAGTTATAAGAAAAAGGAGGTTTGGCCCTAACAGTGACAAATGAGAAGAATTGCCATGCACCAGATCCCAGAAAACAACCAAACTCAGCGCAATTAATTACAATGTACGCAGTGCGGGTAGGGAGGGGAGTCTGTCGTTACCTGATAGTAACACTTCGAGGGAGAGTTGCAGCAGTTTTGCATAACAGCCGTAAAGATAGAGACCAACGCTAGCTCTCATATATGTATATATGGTCCAAAGTTGGTGGGCCTGACTACCTAGCGGGAATTGATCGTTATTCCTCTTGATAAAAAATCTCGACATTAAACCAAGTGCACCATTCAGCATTCTTGGAGCATGAGTGTCAACAGTTAATATTATACCAATTTTAGAAAATATATATTACATAAAATGTCTAATTTTGCAGAAAGACAATGGACTCACGTACCCTATAATTTTCCCTATAAATCCACCCCACTGATTACGCTACTTAATCTCAATAGTTTCATCCTTTTTGGACGTCTTTTTTTAAATCTCTCTAAATTTAGAAGGATATATAGTGTTTCCACACTTCCCCTATAGGGTTACTCGATCCCAGGACCTAACGATTGTGGATGGAAGTGTTTTTACCAACTATGCAAACATCACTTGTCCGTCCTCTCTATATATGGACTTGCTAGCTAGTTTGGTATGGGAATTTTACACAAATATTGAAAGCATCTTTGCACTCGATCCCAAGTTGTTTGATCTTGTCGCCTCGTTCACATAACATGCTACACTTGGCAGTACTTTCTCTCCCTCTTTTAATAAATGGCAAAGTACCTTGATCTGTTGTGCCAGCTCAAGTAGCAGCAGCACTGATCCAACCCCTTATGCTAGCTCCCCCTTACACAACTTTGTCAAAACCCCTTATTGACGCACAGCTTCCGTTTTGTTCGTAATTCTCAATGCTCATCTATAAAGGGAATTGCTATCGATAGAATCAATAACTCCTTCCGTTTCAATTTAGATGAGACAGCTTGACTCGACACGGAATTTAGAAAAAAGAAAAAAAAATTTGAAATTTGTAATCTTAAAAATTTAAGGGTTAAAAGTTTTGTGGGGGCATAACATTTGTAAAGTGAAGAGTTTAAAGTTAAATTATTTCTAAATTTAAAAATGTATCATTTATTTTGAAAAATACTTCATTTAATTTGAAAACGGAGGGAGTACATAAAAAGTCATTCAGCGTGAATGTCGTAGCAAAAATGAAGTAGCTTTTTTTTTTTTTAAATTACAATTCGGACTTTGAGAGTCAAAAGAGTTATTGTTTGATCGAGTCTTTTTATATGTATATTCAATATCTTAAATTGTTAATTATTCTGACTTACTATTAACGACTATTTTCTAGAAAGAGGGGCTCTTGCTTCTCTCTACTTTTAACTTCTAGATAATGATATCAATTGACCTATTTCGACCACCGTTTGAACCACCACCACCAGCCTACCAGCACCTTATACCACTTAGCTGATTTACGTCCCAGATTACTTTATACGGTGATGTTAAAATTGCGTACAATATGATCCGGAATGATAGAGGCCATAAGTTTGTGCGCGAATCGTATGTAAAATATATATATATATATATATATATATATATATATATATATAAGTTGAATGTTCCAGTCTTTCAGCTGCTGATGGGTGGATTTGAGATGTGAGGCTTGAAATTCTATACTGCGGGATTCGTGATGCTCGTATAATTGCCATGAAATTTTCGAATTAAGATATTAATATTGAAACTACTTGGATAAGAGATCTATGACATTTGTGCTCGTATAATTTGAGATTTGAGTTTGAACATTTGCAGGTGTTAGATTCAATTTTGATTAGGTGTCGTGGCAAACTATTGAAAATACTTTAAGTTGCTTATATCTAAATTTTTGGCAATTTGGTGAAAATTTCGAGCAGATTTAGAAAGTTTTTCAGTCATGGCATGAAGGAGGAAGAAGAACATCCAATTTGTACCAAGTTATTAATCACCAGTAATATGTACAAAACAAAGGCAACCTACCAGGTTACATTTCTCATCACTATCCTATGACACTAACAACCTTATCTACTAAAAACATCTAAACTCCTACAAAGAACAAATAATCTCAAACAACTTCCTGTTACCCCTAACTCTAGTAAATAGTAAAATATATTTAAACCGGGTAAAATAATTACTATCTATAGGAAAAATCCAGTACTCTGTAGGAAAACTCGGATAAACAAGTGCCATTTCTTTGGAATATCCTAATAAGAATCAATTATTCCATTATTATCCACTTATTCTCTAGAACTTTTAAGGAGTGCAGCCTATGTCTAAGACATAAACTCATATTATGACCATAGCAATTTGTTTACAAATGTTTAGGTTGCTCCATAGATGAAAGCATAATTAAGTCTTCAAGTACACTGCTGAAGATGTCTGATAAGGATTTTGCTTTTGTGCGCATCTACAGGCTAATGAATGAATCAAGGCAGCTTATCGGTTTACAGCATCAAGACAAAAATCATTCATTCAACACTATAGCTACAGAAATTTTGCATTCCGAAGTAATTTTGGCAATATAGACTGATGTATAGATATCAAAGCAGACAAACTACACAATGCATATAAATACAATGGTAAGTTAAATCACAAATTGTCATTTAAGAACACTAGCTCCCACAAATTTTTCAAGTTGCAGACTCTGCAATCCTCTGGGTCACATTTGCTGGAGAAATTTCAATGTTTCAGGGTGTATGAACAGTTTTGGTGTAGTTTGAATTCCAAGTACCTTTCACCTACAACGTAGGATGAAATCCAAGACTGGCATTGGCTTCTACCTGGTGCACTACTCTTCTGATACTCCAATCATGGCAGAACTCAAGGGCAAGCCTAAGAGCCGTTCCGAGTCCCAGCACAACTATTACTCCTGCGCATTGCTTCTTGATTTCAACGTGAGAAGGGACACTTAAAAGTTCTAATGTCCAAGTTTTGACAACAGACGATTAATGAGAAGTTGAAAAGATCAAGAGCATGTACCGATTATGATGTTCACAGGCAGTGCAGAGACTCCAAGCGTAATGGATATTAGCACATCCAGAAACAGACCACCAATGAGGATACAAAATGCTATCCAAAGTGGATTAAGACAACCCTGTACAAATTAACTTATTTAGAATTAATATAAAAGATATGACTTTCAGAACGAATGTAAGAACAGCAGCTTGGGAAAATGCAATGTTCCTTACTCTATCCCGCTCTTGGGAAATATTCGCCCCCCTAAAAGAAGGATCGACTCTCCAAATCCAATAACTTGTCTGCAATCCATGAAAATGATACTGTCAAACATAATTAAAAGAGTATCCATCCCAATATTGTGTAGCTGACTAATCTTTGAGCTTAGATCTTTTTCTGAGTCGCAACTTAGCATAAAGATGAAAATGACCAGAGTATCTCTGTGATAGCGGCAAGCTTTGAAGGCGGAAAAAAGCCCCTTAACAACATTGACCCCTAAGCAACGAAAACAAGAATATACCCTTACAGTGCCTATCGAAATTAAGCAGAAGATTTCGTTTCACAGGATAACAAAATGACATGCTATCCATGTGTCCAACCAGGCCTGTGGATGAATTTAGGCTTATCACATGAACTTAGACTTCTTATAGAGATATTTCATCAAGTTTGAAATTAGAACAAGTGACTATCTAACAAAATCCAATGATGTATTTTATGTTTCGAAGTGAGCTAACTCCATGTGCAATTTGATCTCAAACCCAACACAACATTTTAACTCGGCAAGAAAAATTGTCAAAATTTGCTCTGTTAATAGATCAGTGTTTAGATGAAAGAACTAGATCTGTTTCAACAACTATGCGCAAATCCAAAACAGTTAAACTCAGCAAAGAAATAAGGTGCTTAAGGGGCTCAAACACACGACTTCCGAGGGAACCTTGAAGCAGCAACTTGACTACTGCTCTAGAGTGTTCTTTCAAATTAATTAGATGTACTACTTAAATAAAATAAATATTTTCTTATATGAAATACAATAGACATTAACAATATTCTTATCGGAAAAGGGCCAGATTTATCCCTCAACTATTCGTTTTGGTACAATAATGTCCTCCATCCACCTATTGCTCACAAATGCCCTTTGAGTTAACGGAGGGACACGTGTCATCGTCCTGTTGGCCCATTCTAAATATTTCTTAATTAATTAAAAAGACCCATTATTCATATCCGAAAAATAATTTTCTAAAGCAATTTTTCTAAAACTTTTTTTTACTAAAAATTGAAGAAAAAAAAGGAATTTTTTTTCCAGTTTTTACAAAAAAACAGATTTTTTTTTCTAAAACAATGTTTTTGTAAAAACAAAATAAAATCTAAAAAGCAATATTTTAGTAAAAACTGGAAAAAAAAAACTAAATGTTTTTTGCTAAAAACTGAAAAAACCAAAAAAAAAATCCAGTTTTTAGAAAAATAATTTCTAAAACAATGATTTTTGTATAATCTGGAAAAAAATGTAATTTAGTTTTTGATAAAAATGTAATTTATCAATTATTAAAGGTGGAGGAGCTAAATTATTTTTTATAATTGATAAATTACATTTTTATCAAAAACTAAATTACATTTTTTTTCCAGATTTTTCTAAACTGGAAAAAAATGGGTCTTTTGTAAAAACTGAAAAAAAAATTCCTTTTTTTTCTTCAGTTTTTAGTAAAATAAAGTTTTAGAAAAATTGCTTTAGAAAATTATTTTTTGGGTAAGAATAATGAGTCTTTTTAATTAATTAAGAAATTAGAATGGGCCAACAGGACGATGACACGTGTCCCTCCGTTAACTCAAAGGGCATTTGTGAGCCAAAAACATTAACTGAAGAGCATATTTGGCCCAATAGGTGGATGAAGGACATTATTGTACCAAAACAAATAATTCAAGGGCAAATCTGGCCCTTTTCCGTATTCTTATTGTACTAGGATGGTATCCAAGACCGACAAAAAGGGGCATAGCTATAATAGATTTTTACTGGGCCAACCCCGTTGTACAAAAAAAACTTTAAAATGTCTATTTTTCCTACATGATTTTTTCTCTAATAACAACAACAACAAAAAATCCAGTGATTTCCCACAAGCGGGGTTTGGGGAGGGTAAGATGTATGCAATCTCTGGAAGGGAAGAGAGGTTGTTTTAGATAGACCCTCCGCCCTCGGCTGGAGAAAGAATGGAAAAAAGTAATGGCAACAAGTTGGAACAACAAGAAGATAAAAATAACACTGACGCCAAGAAAGCAAATAAACTCTAGATAGTAATAGCAATCTATGAATAAAAGGATATCATATTAACACTAATGCTAGTGAACTGAGTAAGACAAAGAGAAGTGCTCGACTACCTACTAGACTTCTACCCTAATTTTCGATCTGCACACCCTCCTATCTAGGGTCATGTCCTCAGTCAGCTCCAGTTGCGCCATGTCCCGCCTAGTCACCTCTCCCCAAGACTTTTTAGGCTTACCTCTACCCCTCCTAATATTCACCAAGGCTAACCTTTCGCACCTTCTAAACTAGGGCTTCTATGCTTCTCCTCTTAACATGCCCGAACCATCTCAATCCCGCCTCCTGCATTTCAACCTTGCACCTTTAAAGTATTGCATCTCTATATTAGCAGATACCCTATATCATACTATATTATAAGTATGAAAACTTTTAGGTGAAATTTTACCAAAATATCCTTCAAAAGCTAATTGACCAAATCACCCTTCACCTTAGCTGTCATTATTTATTCTTTAAACCACTTAGTTTGTAGATATATGCAGCGAAATATAATTAGCACTTTAGTTATGTAATCTAAATGTAACTATGTGCGAAAAAAATGAAGAGACTAATTAATTGCATTAATAGTTGTTCAATTAGTATTATTTTGATGCGGATGTATGCAAAGCATATACATTATTGATTATTTAACTTCTCATTTCCTAAAGCTTGACTGTTTAATTTCTTAGATTACTTTAGATGTGATTCTTGGCCTATAAATACATCTTTTTTATAGAGATAAATGCCTTGGTAACTTGAAAAGTTCTGCCGTCAGTGGTTGGAGATGTGCACGAAGAAGATAAGTGGCCATAGAATTCTCCTCAACTATAATTAAAGATCAATCTATCTTTATCTAATATCGTAAATGGATTGACATCTCCAGTATAGCAGATTTGTAGGGCATAGAACTTTTGATTTTTATCTTTCCTTCAGATTAATAACTTGTAGGCTTAAGTTTTGCAACTTGCATTCAAACTGCTCACTGTCGTTTTTCCCCTTTTTTTGTAATTGTTGTCATTTCAATTTTGAATTGTTCTTATGGTCTATTTTATTGTTGAAGCCTTATGCTACTATTTCCTTGTGCAAGGTTTTAAAGGATCGTTTTCACATGTATTCATGATTTTGAACTTGTGTGAATTTTCAAAATGCACCAGCAATTGTTTTGCTTTTTTGTTGCAACTTGTTTATGTTACAAACTGAAATTCATTTGTTTTATCATCTCCATTTTCATATCATTACAAGAATTTCTAAAATTCTGAAGAAATTCTAGCATTTATACACAGTTATATTTCAATAATGTCTGAGTTGCAATTGCAATGTGGATTCATCATTAGCTGTTTGGGGATCCATCACTCATCTCTATCATCTTCCTTTATATATTTAGCTAAATAGGATTCATAATAATAGTGCTTAAAATTTTCATTGAATTTTTATTTTATGACTCAAATATATATTTTAATAATATTTATGCAATATTTTTAAAATTTTATACTAATTGATATGGATACACGCGCAAAGCGGGTGTTCAAAAACTAGTTTTCAGAAAATGTGGAAGGAAAGGATGAAGCAGTTGTAAAAAATTTGCAAGATGTTTATTGAGGTCTTGTTCATGGCAAATGCTTACCAAGAGGTTGCAGGATTGCTCATATTTAACATTTTGCATACAAATAATATAGGTGCAGCAGTTGAAAAAAGAGAGGAAGATCAGAATCAGAATATTCTCATTCATAGATTAAAAAAAGTGGAAGAACCGGTACACAGGACTGATAAAGCAGGAACAGAGAGAGAGGAAGAAGGAGAAACAT
>MU698582.1:86156-103290 GCA_026770625.1 Nicotiana glauca | reverse complement strand
CCCCCCCCCCCCCCCCAAAATAAGAGATCAACTCAGCGTTTTTATTCATAACCATGGTAGAAAGCATATAAACACAAAACATTCGGGCTAGGATAAATGACTAGGAATCAAGAATTACTTTGTGGCGAAGAATCTTGGTTCTGCTATAAAGAGAGAATCCGGCTGTATACATATTTACCCTAACACGTAAGAGGATTGTGGATGAGCCAACCAATTTCTACATACTACCAATTTCTACATACTATTGACACGATATATTTTAAAGAAATTTACTTGACTTATCAAGAAAGTAACTTGGAGCCACAAAATCTGAAAAAGGAATAAATGAAATTACTATGTTAATGTACCTTGGGTCTAACTAAACTCCAACATCTAGCTCATGTAGTGAGAATTGCTCAAAACAACATAAGAAGACTACCACTATTCACTGAACTAGTGTGAAATTTTTTTTAAAATTTTTTTCTTTGAGAAATCAGTTATTTCCAACTTTGGAACTCAGTGGAGAACATGTCCCTTAATGCAAACTTATAAGAGGGACATGGCTTACAAAAGTTGGTTGACGCCAAATCATTGACGTGTGCCAGTATTGGCAAGGTTAGGAAATGATAATCGAAAAAGAGGCCACCTTGGTTGGCTACTTGGCTATTTCCAAGGATAACTCACTTTTTAAGAGGAAACACACTCTCTTGAAAGAAGCAAACTAAAGCACAAAAGTCATACAATAGATTTATTAAATCATAATGGCCTACATTAAGGCTTCAAGACCTATTTATAGGCTACTAAGTCTAAGACGTTTTGGTTACTAATCAATGTGAGCAAATGAACCCACTAGATGACAAAGGAGTGGTAAGCTAGAAGATAAAGACGATAGCTAAAAGATATGACAAGTATAAAGATAAATGATGACAAGCTGCTGAATCATCATGTCATAAGCTTTGCATCATTAGGTGCTAAGCCCCGTGTCATTCTTCCAGGGTTGGAAGAGGCTTGCTTTCATGCTACGAGTCTCCTTTATGCTTTTTGTAGTAAAGAGACAGATTAACAACATTTAAAGTAGTAGATACTCCATAGTCTACAGGTAGTTCGATCTTATAGGCATTATCGTTAATACGCTTCAAGATTCGAAAAGGAACATCTGCTCGAGGATATAACTTGTTGCAAAGACTCAGAAAAGTGTTCTTTAGTTAAGTGAATACATGCTAATTCTCCTTCTTTGAAAATAACATGCTTCTTTGTGCTTGTTGGCTTGCTTTTCACGGCGAGTGTTATGCGGAACAAGATTATTTCGAGCTTCATCGTGAAACTTCATGATCTCCTTGGCTCTTTCCTCAGTAGTAGCACCAAACTCGAGAGTGGTTGGCAATGCGAGAAGGTCTAAAGGATTGGTTGGTCGTTTGCCATAAACAATCTCAAACAGACATTTCCAATTGCTTGACTCACATATATTGTAAGAGAAATACTTTGAAAAATGAATCCCAAGAGAGAGAAGCTCCTATCTTTAGAATTAAGGAAGCTGGAGATTTGTCCTTCAAAGAGACTTTAGCCTCGCTAGTACTGGAGTTAGGTGGTGTCTGTCGAAAGGTTGATAGAGGAAAGGAACCTCGCTTCTTCATAGCCAACGACCATGTTCAGAGTAGTTCTCTCAAAACTTGCTTGGTTGGGTATTTCTTTTTGGTGTACCTATGAGGTTTCCTTACATACAGAAGATCGGGTGTTTTTTTGTAGAGAACCGCATATTTGTGTAGGTTTTTCACTTTTTCGTATACCTCGTACATGTGAGCTATGTTCAATAAAAGGGAATAACTACTAACTGTTTGTAGTGGTGCATATTCTTCCTCATTTACAAATTTATCGGTTCTTATCTTGTCCATTATAGTGTTAAAACAATTTGAAGTTGGTTCTTTCTTATAAAGATGCATAATGTTGCAAGAGATTAAACATCAACTCAAAATGGTATTTAATTACCAGAATCAACTATTTGTGGAAGGGAATAACGATTATCTGCTTATGCCGTGTATTTTCTTCGTGTTTCACTATTTTATCAAGTGTTCTTTATCTATTCCATTCTAGTCACACAACATTCAGGGAATTGACATAGTATTGCCACTAGCCAAAGTGGTCTTTCACATACTGATGGTTCAAAAAGTATATTCTCCATTCGCTCCTACTTAATCAACCACAAAAAGCACTCAAGGGAGGCAGGTGCAGCCAAATGCTCAAGTTCAAAAACCTATGAGCTGAAACGCCAGAAGGATGTTCATGCTTCAAAAATGCAGTCTAGCTTGAATGCTGAAGCACCCAGCAGCAACCTCAATAGAGAGCCAAAAGCATGCATAACCAAAGTTTAAAGAGATCCAATTGTTTCGCACTCATCTAAAATCATTGTTCTCCAAAAAAAAAAAAGATACTTACAGGTGCATGAGACTCTGGAGGTGACACATTTGCAGCTACTTGCCTGCATAAAATGGAAAACCTACATCAATATACTGTATAAGGAAAAACAAAATTAGCATGCACTTAGTCTATCACTTACTGGCATATTTCGCATTTATTTGAACCTCTAGTATTAAACCATGTTTCAATGCATGACTGATGTGCTTTTGCCAATCCACCACGACAGTGGCATCCAAGATCGATCAACTCTTCTTCCTTTTCCTCTTGACATACTCTGCAAAACATCATAAAGAATTTCAAAACTGAACCAGAGCCTCGTTCTTTATATTCTAGCTGCTTCAGAGACTTTTCAATGTACCTAAGCCTCGTTCTTTATATTCAAAGATTGATACTCTGAATATGCACATCAAAAATAATGAACAAAACTTACAAAGATTGGCACACTCTATATTAAATGAAAATAAATGGTCATTTTGCTGCAGCAAGATCTAAAAGAATACCAACTAGCAATCCATAAAGTACTAAGAATATAACAGCAACATACCCAGTGTGATCCCACCAATGGAGTCTAGGGAGGGTGGGGTGTATGCAAACCTTATCCCTACCTTGTGTGAGGTAGGGAGAGCTGTTTCCGATAGACCCCTGGCAAAGTACTAAAAATAAATTTAAAAAAAAAAAAAGACTATCTCAAAAGGTCTTTTTTCGCAAATCTCATAGAGTTAATCAACTAGGATTTGCTAGCCTATTTTAAGTTAGTGATGGACATCAACTTAATTCTTTATTTTAAATAAGGTGGACATTAATTCAAATATAAATTCTGTAAGCACTCCGATTTCCCTTTCAATTTTTAATCCCTTGATAGTTTATGTTTTCACACTCTACCATTCCATTACACAAAAGTGAAATGATAATGAGCACTACCAACACTTGGACCATGATTATAGCAGCACATCAAAATCAGAACAGCTCTTGAGAGCTAAATCCTAGCAAGAAATAAAGGTCATAGTGTCAAAACGGAAAGATAAAAAAAGGGTATGGGTACTTCTCTTATGGTTATTATATCTAGATTCGACACGACACTAGTATGGATGTGGGTATGGGATCTGCACCGGATCTGGTCAAACAAGATTGGGTACTTTGACCACGACGAACGGAAAAAATCGAGACGAGATACAATTTGATTCCCGAAATCAGAACCAGAACTAGGGTAAATTTGAAGAAAATAACATCCTTTATCTAGAATGTCAATCCTTTACTTATCTACAACTTAAGATTAAAAAGAAATCCATATTTTACAAGCTATAAGTAAGTATTCCACAAAAAAATTCATAATTTAGAGAGTTTTTTATTTTTTTGAATTATTTTTAGTCAGGGCCCCACACGCGTATCCATACTAGAATCCGAATCTTAGAATTTATATTTCGAAGGATCCGACCTCTAGATCTGCACCTGTGTCAAACACCCGTACTCGTGTCCAAGCAACTTAGCTTACGAGAAAGCAGTAAAGAGATAAGCAAAATGGACCTAATCTCTACACAAGTAGAAGAGCTAGAAACCTGCATTGTTCATGATGACTAGAATTCCTGGATAAGTTAAGCTTCTTAGGAGACTCTGCAATTGCTATTTTCTCAGTAGTGGCAATATCCCCAACTGGGTCTGTGGTTGCAGTGGCAGCTTGGGAGTTGAGTGATTCGCCTGCAGAAACCACTATGGTGAGTACAGATTGATCCACATTTTCAGTAGCTAAGCCATGATTGCTGGCCTCCGCATTCTGCTTTTCAATATCCAATGGATCACCGCGGTGGCCACCCAGGGTGGTACTATCATGCTGGACTACACCGACATCCTGCATTGATAACAACTATGAAGGACCAAGCCAGAACGTCGCTATCCCTCTGCAACCTTTTTTAACATTCCTCCTACACAAAAACAGGCTCAGATTTGATATAAAGCTGAAATTATTTGGTTCACTATACCGATACCAAGTAACAAATTCTCGCCAGATAAATCAAAATCAAGCAAACAGTTTGACTACTTCATCCGAAAAATTCAATTTATCCAAAGAGGAATCTAATGCAAGGTATTATGAGCATAAAACCACAGGTATTCTTTTCCGGTTTTCAATGTTTACTTACTTGGATGAAACTTTAAATAAAGAGCATACATTTACCAGCACGCCACACAGTCATACGCAAGTCTGCATGTAAACACACATGACCATATCTAGCATGGCGACCTAACGTGGCGGAGCCATGAAAAATGCAAGAATGTGACGAATAGGATGCTAACGTATGACCTAAAGTAACTTTTGTACCCCCTTATTCGATTGATTTAAAGTTTCCCATATGTCAAGGGGGTCTTTTTTTTTTATAAGATAAGAAGAAAAGAAGGGACGCTCAGATGCACAACTCATCGTCCTGTAAAGTCGGAAAACAGCAGAGGCCCTTATCACCGCATAGACGCACAGATATCATCCCAGCTAACCCAGGGATGCACCAGCAGGGAAACATATGTCAAGGGGATTCAAAACCTTATATATACCCCCAAACAAGTTGTTTTTACTCTATTTTGCGCAGTACAATTTTCTGCCTAAGGGAATTTCATTGAACATAGCCCCCACCATTGGCACCCTACTTGCGAGAAAAAGAGTAAATCAAACCTCAAAAACCATGAACTAAGTGATCCATCGAAGATATACAGAAGCACATAAGTAACGGAAATTAAAAGAATGCTAATATCCAATCTCATCATTTTTTCTTATGACGACCCATCTCATAATTATCCTGCAGTTACCATTTTCAATCCCTCAATTGTCATCTAAAATGGAAAAAATCCTGCTTTAACAACCCAGTAAAAATAATTTGCTATAACCGATTTTAACTTTGAAGAGTCCAATCAAGCGAGAAATAAGGGGAACTAAAAATGCTGTTAGGTAAAGATATACAGAAATGTTACATACTTTTGAGCAGAAGCGAGTTGAGTAAGACGGTAGCGATGAGTGTTGATTCAATGGAAAATAGTAGGGTAGCTGACGGACCTGGATTCTCTCAACAGTATCTCTACATATTCACTGCAAAATATATGACTTTTACGGAGCTGGCGAACAGACGGGAGTCACTGCTGTCCTTATTTACTGGCGGTTTGGCAGCCGTTTTGGTTTGTGGATCAAAAACATTATGCCCTTCTGTCCACTTCGCCTATGCCAGTGTAGTCTATTGATTAACTACTAAAACCAAACTGTCGTCTTTAATAAAGTGAGAATTTTATTATAAATTTGAAACTTACGGTTTTCTTTAATGTAAAACTTACGTTAATTAATGTATACTCCATTTGTTTCATAACGAAGGAACATATTATTATTTCGGTTGTCAAATAAGAAACTTTATTAACCAAATTTTTTTCAAATATATTTTAAATATTTTTTTTTAAGTCGAGGGTCTATCGGAAACAATCTTTTTGCCTTCTTAAAGGTAGGGGTAGGTCTGCGTACACTTTACTCTCCACGAACCCTACTTGTGGGACTAAGTTTGGTATATTATTATTTTTATTGTTGTTATTTTAAATATTTTGGTTTTTAGCTATTGTGACTTATACCAATCTTTTTGATAGTTTTTAAATACTATGTAAACTTTATTTCAAAAATTAAAATAACATATCACATAATTAGTCAATTTGACCCTTGTACTAAAAAAAAATCAAACAAATCAAAACGGATGAAGCATGTTTCATGATCATGAAGTTATATTTTGTCAATGATGTTAGATCTAATTTTGATGATGCAAATAATATATCTGCGCAGGAAATCAATAAAAGTATATCAAGGAATCAAGGAGATACTACGAGATTGCTGAAGTCAATCTGGATGCTTAAGGAAAGAAATCAGTCAGCAAAGATTACGAAATCATGGACAGCTGCGATGGAAATAATCCAGCAAGCCTAAATGTTGGCCCAAGAACAAGTGAAGTTTTGAAGATTGACAAAAGAACTCAGACATGGACCAGGTCCATCTTGTGAAGCACAGTCATGATCAACCTATACATGTGAGATGCACGCGAAGGAGATAAGTCATACTGATCAAGCAGCAATATCTCCTTATCTGATCGAAAAGGTTGCATATTGGATAAGAAGAGAAAGTCTCCTTATATGAAGAGAACACAATCTAGGATGAAGATAGTGTTAGAGTTTGAGATCATCATGAACTCTTCTACGACAGAAGAGCAGCAATTGAATCTCAATCAAAATCGGATTACTAACCTAGTAAATGTCAGGGTTGTTCTCTTTTACAGGTAATGCACATACGCAGAAGTTAAACTTAAATTGAGAGCAAAAGAGCAAGGTGATTTTGCAAGCAATTTATATGTGATTTGAGTGTGCACTCCTGAAGCTACTTGAACGATATAGAAAAACCAGTTCCAAGTGTCTATCTTTTATTCTAGTTCAATTGTAGTAGGTGATGTTACATTATACCTTTCAGTTTTCATAGAAGCAATTATATTAGGTACCTAAAATATTCAAGTTAGAGTTAACTTGAAGTTGTCGCAGTAGTTGAGGCTGTGTGCCACAACGGGATTAGAGTTAATCCTTAGGTTTACAAAGAGTTTTTGTAAATGATGTTTTGGCTCAATGATTTTAGTGAAGTTTGGGAAATCCTACTGAGTAGTAGGTCGTGGTTTTTTCACCTTTTGAGTCAGGTATTTTCGACGTAAAAATCTTTGTGTTCTTTATTTTCAGTATTTTTTATTCCGCAAATAGTAGTAGTTGGAACACCTAGAAGAACCAGGTCCTTCTATAGTTTAGTTAAGCGAAAATTGGGTACCACACAAATCATCCCCCCCCCCCCCTTGTGTGGTATTGAAGCTTAAAACATCAATTGATATCAGAGCGGGTTATTCTTGAAAAGGTTAACACCTTAGGAAAAGATCAAGATGAGTGCACCACTTGGAAACTGGGAAGGGCAATCCACTGCTAGGCCTCCACTCTTTAATGGTCAATACTATTCTTGGTGGAAGAACAGGATGAGATATCATATCATAGGAAAGGACTATGAACTCTAGGACATAGTCACTGATGGTCACCTGGCAATTACAAAGAAGAATACTGAAGGAGTGGACGTGCCAAAGACAAGAGCTAACTGCACTGCTGAAGATTTGAAGAAATGGGAGAAGAATGCCAAGCCCAAGAAATGGCTTATGTGAAGACTAGGTCCAGACGAGTACAACAGGATTCAAAGTTGTACCACTGCCAAAGAGATATGGGACCCTTTACAAGTGGCTCGTGAAGGAACTCCTCAAGTAAAGAGATCAAGAGGAACACTGTTATATTCTCAATATGAGAATTTCACTACGAAGGAAGGAGAAACTATCCAGGAGATGTACACAAGGTTCACAACATTAACAAATGAACTTAAATCTCTTGGGAGAATTATCCTTGAAGAAGACAAGGTTGAGAAAATCTTGACAAGAGTTTTACCAGTGACTTGGGAAAGCAAAATCAAAGCTATTCAGGAATCAAAGAACATTTCTAGCCTCAAGCTGAATGAACTAATTGGAAATCTCACTAACTATAAACTGAGGAGGCAACCCATGAAAATGGATGCACCCAAGAAGGAAAGAAGTTTGGCCCTTAGAATAGCTGAAGGTGCAGATCTGGAGGATGATGAAGTGGACATGATCACAAGATATTTCAAAATGTACCTAATGAGAGGAAAAAGTTCTTCAAGGGGTACAACCTCCAACAAACTAAGGGCTCCTGAGAAACAGACTAATGAGGGTTGCTACAAATGTGGTAAGACTGATCACATGATCAAAAACTGTCTTCGGTGGGAAATTGAATGGAAGAAGGAAAGAGCTGAATGAAGGAACAGGTTCAACCCAAAAGGAACAAAGGATCAACAAAGGCTATTGTTGCTGCTATGGGAGAAATATCAGATGAGGACTTAGAAGATGAAGCTGGATATGAACAAGCACTTATGGCCATCGGAGAATCAGATGATGAACAAGAGGTATGTGTCTTTCTTCTCAAAGACAAGATTAAATTTTTATCTAAAGAAAAGTTGTCTGAACTATTGCTAGACTTCATTGATGAGTCTGAGATAATTAACAATGAGAAGAATGATTTGTCTAGGGAGTGTGCAATCTTAAAAGCCAAGTGCAAAAATCTAGAATCTAGAATCTAGGGCTAATGAGAGTGACAGTAAAAATGCTGAGTTGAAGAACCAGGTTCTTGAACTTGACACCAGTGTCCTAGAGCTTAGGTCTAAAAATTTAAAACTGAAATTAGGAACAAGAAAGAAGAAAGTTGATCACACACACCTCATCTTAGAAGAAAACTTAGGAAAAATGAAAGATGAGTTGAACAGGAAGGATAAGTAGATAAGAGTTTTAAAAGAAGACCTAGGGAAGGTAAAGCATGAACTAGACAGAACTTGCAAATTGAATAAGGCTTCTGATGCACTTGCCTAGATACAAGAACATCACGGTAGCAACAAAAGAGGACTTGGCTATGGGACTCAAGCACCAAAGTGGGACCCCAAAAGCAAGTACCTCACTCTTCCTGAAAACAAAATTTGCACACACTGTGGCAAGACTGGCTATTACAAAAATGAATGTAATGCAAAAGAAAAGGCCAGTCAAAAGCACAAAGCTTTTGTTCAAAGAAAAAATAGGTTGTCTGGGTGGGAAAAAAGGAATTTGATTTACCCATTTGCCTATAGAAAGGGACCCAAACTAGTTTGGGTTCCTAAGACTAACCCTTGGTTTCTTTTTGCAGGTCCAAGTGAAGGGAAGCAGCCAAATATGGTACATGGATAGTGGCTACTCAAAACATATGACTGGAAGCAAGAACCAGTTCCTTTCACTTGAGGTCTTCAAAGGAGGTAATGTCTCCTTTGAAAATGGGAAGAAAGGTGAGATCATTGAGATTGGAAAGGTAGGTAAGACAGACTCTCACTCCATTGAGAATGTCTACTTGATAGATGGCTTAAAGTATAGCCTAATCAGTATGTCACAACTGATAACCTTATAGCATTTACCTCTACCAAATGTTTTGTAATTAACCTTACCACTGACAAGATTATTTTGCTGGGAAAAAGAGTTAACAATATTTACATTGTAGATTTGTCCACTCTTTCAGAAAATGAACTCACTTACTTAAGTGTGTTGGTTAATATCCTCTCCTTTGGCACAAAAGACTTGGTCATGCAAGTTTGAATCAACTCAACAAATTAGTATCCAAGGACTTGGTTATAGGGCTACCTAACATCAAGTTCAAGGAAGACAAAGTTTGTGAGGCATGTGCAAGGGGGAAGCAGGTAAGATCATCCTTTAAAAGCAAGAAAATGGTAAGCACAACTAGGACGTTGGAACTGATTCATATGGATCTCTGTAGTCCAATGAGAACATTGAGCAGAGGTGGTAAAAAATATGTGATGGTACTTGTTGATGATTATTCTAGGTTTACCTGGGTACTGTTCTTAACATCTAAAGATGAAGCATTTGACATGTTTACTACTTTTGTTAGAAAGACTCAGAAACAATTAGGAAATCAACTTGCATACATTAGGTCTGATCATGGAACTGAATTTGAAAATGCTAAGTTTACTGAATTTTGTGATGAGCATGGCATAGATCATAACTTCTTTGCCCCTAGGACTCCTCAACAAAATAGAGTAGTTGAAAGAAAGAACAGGACTCTTGAAGATATGGCTAGGACTATGCTTCTTTCTAGTAAATTGCCTCACAGCTTCTGGGCAGAGGCTGTAAATACTGCATGTTACATCATCAATAGGTGCATGACTAGACCTCTTGTAGAGAAGACTCCCTATGAGTTACTTAAAGGGAGAAAGCCAAATATATCCCATCTTAGGGCGTTCGTATGTAAGTGTTTTATGCACAATAATGGAAAAGACTCCCTAAGTAAGTTTGATCCCAAAAGTGATAAGGGAGTATTCTTGGGATATTCTTCACATAGTAAAGCATATAAAGTGTTCAATAAAAGAACTTTGTGTGTAGAAGAAAGTGTGCATATGGTGTTTGATGAAATTAACATTCTTTCTGAGAGACAGGAACATGAAGATGAGGTTATTGGGCTGGTAAGGGATTTGACTGAAGTCCTAGCACAGTCTAAAGTGGAACCAAAAGAAGGAACAGGTGATGGAACAAGTTCTTCCATCTAGGTCAACCTGACGGGGGAACTTATCAAAGAGGAACTGAAACCAATCCCCTAAAGGAACCTGTTCATGACCTTGTTCCTCAGCAATAGAATATGGGAGAAACATCTAATAGAAATTAGTTGCTTGTGAAACCTCATAAGTATCAAAGTTCTCATCCCATTGAGAACATAATTACTGATCCAACCTATGGAGTCAAAACTAGATCACAATTAAAGAATTTGTGTGCTTTTGATGCTTTCCTATTTCTTATTGAACCTAAAAATGTTGTTGAGGCTTTGCAGGATGCAGATTGGGTAAATGCAATGCAAGATGAACTCAATTAGTTCAAGAGAAGTCAAGTTTGGCATCTAGTTCCAAGACCCAAGGACAGATCAGTCATTGGCACAAAATGGGTCTTCAGAAACAAACTTGATGAAGATGGAACTGTTACAAGAAACAAGGCAAGACTTGTGGTACAAGGTTACAACTAAGAGGAGGGTATAGATTATGATGAGACTTTTGCTCTTGTTGCAAGACTAGAAGTAATAAGACTCCTCATAGCCTTTGCAGCACACATGGAATTCACTCTTCATCAGATGGATGTCAAAAGTGCCTTCCTGAATGGGAAAAAGTGTTTGTGAAACAACCTCCAGGGTTTGAAAGCAAGGAATGTCCTGAGCATGTGTACAAATTAGACAAGGCTCTCTATGGACTCAAGCAGGCTCCCAGAGCATGGTATGAACGATTGTCCAAATTCCTGCTTGAACATGGCTACAAAAGAGGTAAAATTGACGGTACCTTGTTCTTGAGAAAAAAAGGTAAGGATCTTCTAGTGGTACAAATATATGTTGATGACATAATTTTTTGGGCTACCACTGATAAACTAAGGATTTTGCTAAATTAATGGGGAGTGAGTTTGAAATGAGTATGATGGATGAGCTTAACTTTTTCTTAGGCTTACAGATCAAACAAATCCCAAATGAAATCATGATCCATCAGCAGAAATACGCAAAGGAGCTGATCAGAAAGTTTTAAAATGGATGAATCAAAGGAAATAGACACCCCCATTGCAACTGCCACCAAATTAGACATAGATGAACTTGGATCATCTGTTGATGAGAAGTTGTATAGGGGTATGATTTGTTCACTTTTGTATCTTACTGCCAGCAGACCTGACATAGTTTTTAGTGTAGGGCTTTGTGCTCTTTTCCGGGATAATCCAAAGGAGTCTCAGTTGACTGATGTCAAGAGGATACTAAGACATTTGAAAGGCACTATTGATCTGTGTCTTTGGTACCCTAAAGGTAGTAATTTCAATCTAGCAGGATATGCTGATGCTGATGCTGATTATGCAGGTTTTGTTGTGATTGGAAAAGCACCTCAGGTATGGCTTATTTTCTTAGTTTATGTCTTGTATCATGGTCCGCTAAAAAGCAAAATTCAGTGGCCTTATCCACTGCTGAGGCTGCATATGTTGTTGCTGCCTCTTGCTGTGCTCAATTGCTATGGATTAAACAACAGCTGATAGACTTTGGCATTGAAGTGGGTTGCATTCCTATATTCAGTGATAACACTAGTGCTATAAGTATGACAAAGAACCCTATTCATCATAAGAGGACTAAGCACATAGATGTTAGACACCACTTCTTAATAGATAACTATGAGAAATGATTGATCTCCATAGAATTTTGTGCTACTGATAAACAAATTGCTGACATCTTCACTAAAGCACTAAGCAGAGAAAACTTTGAGAGAAACAGGTTGGAATTAGGGATGATTAAGATCACCTAATAGGTCCAAATCAGATTGCACAATAAAAAAAAATTACTAGGAACTCTGAACTTGTGTAAATATCTAGATTAATTCTTACTCAACTTCATACTTTAATTAGTATACTCCTGTGACATGTGTTAATATGACTCACTGATCTCTTACAAAAAAATTTCTATTATGGTAATTTGAGGCATGTTCAAGAGAATTCTAAATGAAGAACATGGTTCATCAGTATGAGTTCATCTGAAAGCTAAGGTATGTTTTCTATACTCTCCACAATTAGAAATATAAATATTTAAATCATGAGCAGAAGTCCTATATTTGTTAAATTCCTAGAAAAGTTTATCCGTTAGCTTTGAACCAGTTCCGTCTGCCTAGACCTGTAATCGAAAAATTTGCCTAAAATCTAGGTAAGATAAACCGATCATTCAAACCTGAAATTTCAGGTTGATTAGACCTCTAATTGGCCACTGATAAAGTTGTCGTTACCCATTAAATGTATATCTCTCTTTAAATACACATCATTCCTCTGCCAATTCTATAATTCTAAGAACGTCATTTTTTTACTCTCACTTGCTATCTTCTTCTCCAAAATTCTAACTCCCTGATTCTCTCAAAACCCATTGATCATGTCTAATCCACAAGATAATCCTAGAACTCCTCCACAACCTACTCCATCCGATTCATCTCCCTCTCCTCCACCCAGCACTACTCCCAAACCCAAGCTGAGAAGGGTTAAAATGCTTGCTCAAAAAATAGTAGCAACTGGAGCTCTCATGAAGAAATTGGATGAGAAATTGAAGGCAAGCCAGGCCCAATCTCCGACTCCAATTCTGATTCTAGTCATACAAATCTGCAAGTGAGGGGGAAGGACTTGGGTCTTCTGACTCTGAAAGGACACAAAAATCCCCTTCTAAGGTACGTTCATCTGTGACTAAAAACCTAGAGACTAAGTTTGTTCTGGTTGGACCCATTAGGGATATTGAATTACCTGAGATACGAAGGAGTGGAGGTAAAAAGAGTTTTGAAAAACAAAAAGAGAGAGAGGGGGTGCATATGGTGAAGCGAGGGGAATCAGGAAAGGAGTGGTTGATCAGTCACCCACTTTTGGACTATCTGTGCCTGCTATCTGTGGGGCTGAACAAGAACTTGAAGAAGAAAGTGTCAAGAAGTCAGGGGGAAGTGGTTCTGGTGAATCTGCTGAAGGGTTAGTTAACTTAAGTTCACAAAGACATGAACCTGGTTCATCTATTGAAGAAACCCTAGCAGACCTGTTGAAAAAGGATGGGACGAGTTATGATCCAAAGAAAAGGTGATCTACCACACCTAAAGCTCCCAGTGCTCCCAAAACCTCTAAGAAGAGAAAGGCTTACTCCCCAACACCTACTGCCTCTTCCTTGACAAAGGGAAGAGCCACAAGAAGCAGGGTGAAACAGAGTGAGGCTAATCTACAAAGGGCTTTAGCTGAAAGTAAGAAAAAGAGAATGGATAAAGGAAAGGGGAAGATTGCAGAATCCTCAGATGTTGTAGAGAAAGAGGAGATGGAATTGGTCCATCAAGAAAGTGGTACATCAGTGGAGGTTCCGACCCCCAAGCCCAAAAGGCCCAAGAGTTCCTCCAAGAAGTCTTCCTCTGTATCTGAGGCTATTGAACCTACACTAGCCAAGTGGACAAGGTTTGTAGTGAAAAATAAACAATCAATTTTTTTTGAAGATGATGGCTAGAGTGGACAAGAAAAAGAAGTTAATTCTGAAGGAGAACAAGATAATCTTGCCATGTTTGGCAAAAGAAATATTTTAAATGGTAGACTACTGAAAGACCTGGTGGAACCAGGAATGATAAGATTGGTTGGTGCTTTAGCTGCTCAGGGATGAAGGACATGGTCCTTCAGATGGATGGTAGGCTAGCCAGAAATGAGCTAATTGAGTTTATGACGAATGTTGAGGTTAAGGATGGCAAGGTTAGTTGCTTGGTGAAAGGAGTTCAAGTGTAGTTTGACGCAGGGATACTGGGAGAGATCCTGGATATACCCTCTAAAGTGCTTGATGACTATACAAGGCAAAGGTGGCCTTGCCTTGACTCACTCCCTACTGCTCTTGCAATTACCAGGAGGTTTTGTGATTATGAAGATATAAATGAAGCTAGGTTTGTGCAAAAAAGTGAAATGAGGGTTGAGCACAAGGTCTTGTTTGAATTTGTCAACAAGTGTTTATTGCCTAGACGGGAGAGAAGGCACATTTCCAATTACATGGATCTAGTTCTTATAGAGCGCCTGGAAAGTGGAAGGCAAATAAATTGGCATGCCTTCATCATCAAGCTGCTGGACAGGGTCATCAATGGCTCAAAGGCCCATGCTACCCTTTATGGCTTTATTCTGACTACTGTGCTGGATAGGTGCAATATGCCTTTGAAGAAGTGGGAAATGGCCTCGAGCAAGGATCACTTTGGTATTAATACTCTTCTTTCTTATGACTATGCAGTCAATGCCATCCCAAATGAACCTGGTTCATCCTAGAAGACACCTATAAACAGCAAAGTCAGTACTCTAGTTTAGGAATGTGCAGCCAAGGATGGTGAAATAGCTAGGCTCAAGGCTCGTGTGGCTGAAGTGGAATCTAAGAGGGATGGTCTCACGACTGAGCTTGACAAAGAAAAGGAGAAGAATTATGGAATTCTTCATAACATGCTGAACCTTCTCCAAGCCCAAATCCAACCCTCTAGCTCCTCCAAGCCTTAGGACTCTTAGCTTTTGTCTCCTGAATTTGTTCAGTACCTCAGTGACCCAGATTAGGGATTTTTCTATCTTTTTTTTTTGCTCATGGTTTGAATGTGTTTCTTTCTTTTTGTGGATTGTTGGTGGATACTTATCTCTATCAATGATAACTACTAGTTTGCTCTTGTTCAATGTTAATCTGTCCTTGTAGCTTAAATATGTTTGCTTGATTACAGATGATTAAACCATGATTGCACTTGCAGTTGCCCCAATGGCCATGAGTAATTATTAAAATTTGAGACTCACACTTTGCATTCAACTTTTCGATGATTCCAAAAGGGGGAAGAGATATTGTGCTTTACACATTCTGAAATAAGTGATATTTATAACCTAATTAACCTCGTCCTTGATGATAAGTAAATTTTCTAAGTTTGGTATCGATGGTTAAGCTGAGTTCTTATAGGTTCCAAATAAGTAAAAAACACAGAGTTTGTCATCATCAAAAAAGGGAATTTGTTGGACTAAGAACTGGTACAGTTTTGAAGATTGACAAAAGAACTCAGGCATGGACCAGGTTCATCTTGTGAAGCACAGTCATGATCAACCTATACATGTGAGATGGATGTGAAGAAGATAAGTCCTACTGATCAAGCAGCAATATCTCCTGATCTGATCGAAAAGGTTGCATATTGGATAAGGAGAGAAAGTCTCCTTACGAAGAGAACGCAATCTAGGATGAATATAGTGTTAGAGTTTGAGATCATCATAAGCTCTTCTACGATAGAAGAGCAGCAATTGAATCCCAATCAAACTCTGATTACTAACCTATTAAATGTCAGTGTTGTTCTCTTTTACAGGTAATGCACATACGCAGAAGTTAAACTTAAATTGAGAGCAAAAGAGCAAGGCGATTTTGCAAGCAATTTATGTATGATTTGAGTGTGCACTCCTGAAGCTACTTGAACAAGATAGAAGAACCAGTTTCAAGTGTCTATCTTTTATTCTAGTTCAATTGTAGTAGGTGATTTTACATTGTACCTTTCAGCTTTCATAGAAGCAATTGTATTAGGTACCTAGAGTATTCAAGTTAGAGTTAACTTGAAGTTGTCGCAGCAGTTGAGGTTGTGTGCCACAACGGGATTAGAGTTAATCCTTAGGTTTACAAAGAGTTTTTGTAAATGCTGTTTTGGCTCAGTGATTTTAGTGGAAGTTTGGGAAAATCTTACTGAGTAGTAGGTCGTGGTTTTTTTACCTTTTGAGCCAGGTGTTTTCCACGTAAAAATCTGTATGTTCTTTATTTTCAGTATTTGTTATTCTGCAAATAGTAGTAGTTGGAACACCTAGAAGAACCAGGTCCTTCTATAGTTTAGTTAAGCAAAAATTGGGTACCACACAAATCACCCCCTCCTCTTGTGTGGTATTGATGCTTAAAACATCACTAAACTTAAGGCATCAATTAAGGCCAATACATTCAATCCAGAAGATTGAAGCAGTCGAAAAACATCAAAGATTCTGTAAGAAGATTAGTTGAGATGCTAATTTCGGAAGGACCAACAATGAAAGAGTAAACCCTCATCATCAACAACTGTAGAAGGAAAGCTGTCAATTTCCTCTCATCAAGGAAGAGCAACGGTAAGCAATCTTATTCTTGGAAAGAATCAATCTCTTTCCAAGGATCAAATCTCTTGGGTTGTCAAGTCTCGTTAGCAAACGGCCTTTACCAAAGTATTTATACTCAGCATCAAGCCTTAGATAAATATACTTTGATCGAACTAAAAATCCTCTCTTTGTTCTACTACAAATAAACATTGTAGTTCTCTAAGACATGCTGTGTAACAAGTCAGGAAAAAAAGAGAGAACAACACTGGTGAGGCATTGTATCAAAAGAGACGAGTGTTATACGAACTGAGCTATCACATCATTTTCAT
Organism: Nicotiana glauca; assembly: GCA_026770625.1. NCBI lineage: Eukaryota > Viridiplantae > Streptophyta > Magnoliopsida > Solanales > Solanaceae > Nicotiana > Nicotiana glauca. The sequence goes on along the minus strand of MU698582.1, from coordinate 86,333 downwards.
TGTACTCAAAGAAACGCATTTACGAAAGAAAACTCCCTTGCAACCCAATGGGACTGGACTAGGATTCACATTGAATCCGAACCAGTATAAAATTCTGGTGTCTTTCATTCCTGCACTTACTTTTTGTGTTTTATATTCTGCTATTATAACTGTTAGGTTATTATATCTAGTCGACTA